>JAYJMB010039910.1:0-15146 GCA_036873735.1 Pouteria campechiana
CTTCATTTTTAGGATAGAAGGATACTTTGATCTATTTCGACAATTAATAGGATTTGCATATTTAATTTTTTTCATAGTTTAATTTTGGTAGACCAATCACGATATTCTTTTTCCATAAAGATTTGACATTTGACATATTTATATGTCCCATCCTCTTGTGCCATAGCCATGGATTATCCTTGACTACAATTAAGCATTTTCAATTATATCATCCAGCTATACTAGATAGATATTTCCATGCCTTTTTTCGCTAAACAGTAGATTATTGTCTATACTATATATATTATATGCAGATGGTTCATACACAACTTCGTGACCCTTGTCACATAATTGACTGATACTTAGCAGATTATCCTTGAGTTCTTCTACATATAATACATCCTCTATGCATGCATTGAATAAACTATAAACTTTATCTATTCCCTTGATAAGACCTTTATCATTGTTGCTGAATGTTACTGTTTCTCTATCTATTAGATTTAATTCTTTAAGCATATTTTTGTTCCCAATCATATGTCTCATCTGTGAACCATGCATTTTCTGACGTAGCTTTGAGACTTACCTGCATTCAAAGCAAATTTTCTTCTTACCTTGTTGGTAACCAAGTATTGGATCCAATGATGTTAGTGGAAAAGTGTGTGGCATAAGTGTGTGCTCATCCCTTGTGTTTCCATCTTATCTTAGCACCTTTTGCTTGCATCTTTTTGGTATAACAATCATACACCTTATGTCCAAATCAATTGCAAAAATAGTAAATATTTGAGACTTTGCTTGATGCAATATATTCTATTGGTTTCTTTATCCAATAATAATTAATGAACCTTTTAATATTTGGACAATTTTCTCTTTCTTCTATTTAGGTCACTCCCTTGGACTATCCAACAAATTTTTATACATTTTCATCATCCGACTGTTCACAGCTAAGTCCTTTTTATTGGTTTGACCAGTCATTCTCATAAATCTGGTCACATACTCTTCTAGATTGGAGAATTTACTCAGTATATTGTTTAATAATTCTATCTATTTCTTCAGATCTCCAACCTCCTTTTGTAGAGATAGATTTCTTTCTGCTAGAATAGAATTCACTTTGACAATTGCATCAAAGTGTCTTTTCTTCTGAGTAAGTTTCTAGCCAAGTGATTTGAACTCACTGAATAGAGAGTTGTATAATTATTGTAACTTATCAAGGTTTTTGCAATTGTCATAAGTGCTATTTGAACTTGAAGAGTTGGAACTATAAGAATAACATGAATTTACCTTTGTCTCCAAATCCATTATGCACTACTCTTTGATGGTGATTTGATCTGTTAATTCATTCTCCATCTAGGCCATGCAGCATATCTTTGCGAGTTGTCCAACTTCATTGTCACCTTTCTCACTCAAACTGGTTCTTGATGATTCTTCGTCATTCATATACATTCCTCTAGCTTGGTTTCTTGAGACCTTCTTGAAGTATTTCTTTTCTTTTCTGTCATCCTTCTCATTCATATTTACTTTTTTCTTCATTAGGACACTTAGGAGACATGTGTCCAATCCCTCCACATCTATAGCATGTAGGGAGATCCTTCTTTCTTTTAGCCATTTTCTTCTGTTGTCTAGGCCGTCTCCTTGATAAGTTACCTCTGTTGCTTCTTGCAAACTTTCTAAAATTTCTAACCAACATGGCCATATAATCTTCAGATTGTGATGTTGGATCACTGCTGCTTTCTTTGGTCACTTTTAGAGCAATATTTTTCTTTGGCTTTGCCGGCTCTTCCCTTTTATTCTTAATCAGCTTGTGTGACATTAATGAACTGATAAAATCATCCACCAGAAGAGTGTTTAGATCCTTTGCTTTATCTATTGTTGTAATCTTCTGGTTCCAAAATTTTGGCAGTGTTTTTGTATCTTCATCACTTATTCAAAATTTGTAACTTCTTTTTCCAAACCTTTTAAAGTATTAATAACTTTAGAAAAACAAGCATACATTTCAAATATAATTTCTCCTTCCTTCAACCTAAAATTTTTTAATTCTCCTATCAACATATTTCTTCTGGTTCTCTTGACTTGTGAGGAACCTTCATAAATAGACAGTAATTTATCCCATATATCCTTTAGAGCAGTGCAAGAGGATACTATATCAAACTCAGGTGAGGATAGTCCACAAATAAAGAGTTCATATCCTTTGAATTATTTTGGACTGAGATGGCTTCCTCTTTAGTCCATGCATCTACTTTAGTAGTGAAGAGTGATTCCTACTTTAATAGCCTTCCAAGATTCCATATCATTGGCTACAATAAATTGCTTCATCCCTAACTTTCAGTAAGTGAATTAGTTCCATCAAATAGGAGTGGCCAGGAAGATAATTGCCCCTCAGTGAATATTTGTAATAAGGATGATGGGCTTGCCATTGGATCACTACAAGTGTTTATGTAGTCTGCTCTAATACCACTTGTTCGTCCCAAAGGTTAGACAAAACCAGAGAGGGGAGGGGTGAATTGGCTACTTAAAAATTATTTCTCAACCCCTTTTAGGATTACTCTTCCCTCTAGTAATCAATCACTCAATCAACAAATGCACAAAATAATTAAGATACAATGATTTTTATAGTGGTTTGAGTAAACACTTTACTCTTCCAAAAGCACTTTTCTCTTAGTGTCTTGGGTTTCACTATTCCCAATAGTAGAAATACAATAGTGTCATCGACACTCTTCTAGATTCTAGCTCTAGAAGACATAAACAAGTATCCCTGACACTCTTTTGGATTCCAGCTCCAGGGGGTGTAAACTACTGTCCCTGATACTCTTGTAGATTCTAGCTCTAGGGAAAGTGAATAAATAGCTCTTGTCTGCACTCAGATAGTCATAGTTCTTCTTGAATCTAGTCTCCACCACTAACTCAAGGAACTTTACAAGAAATGAATATCGGAAGTTTAACCACAGAAATTTCTCAGTAAGCACAGGGGAAGGTTTTTGAAAGTTGAATGCAAAAGTAAATGATCTTCCCAAAGGTAGTTGAGATCCTTCAAAGAAAAGTTATGGAAGGTTTGAATGCAAGACTTTTGACTGTTGAAGGATTGGAGAAGGTTTAGCTCAGATTAGTAAATGCTCTCAAGAGGGTTTTGAATGGTCTTCTCAATACTTTGTCTCTTGCTCCTATTCTAACAATGCTTCATTTATTTCTACTTTGAATTCTAGTCATTGTGGTAGGTAAGCTACATTAATAAAAGAAGACGTTCTAATTAGTATATTTTGAATTCTCTGACTTCTGCTTATTATATTGGAATACCTGCAGAACTGACCTTGAAGAAGATGATTTTTAGTTTCTCAATAAGCTCTAGTCGAGGTATTACTACAATGGCTGCCTCTTTCATTAGTATAGAAAGATCGTCATTAATGCTAAGCGAAGACCAATAATTCGTTCTGACTGTTGCTCATCTTTTACTTAGACAAAGTATCTGTCCAGTTGTCCAACAAACAAAGTTCCTTTGTCTTTGCCTTTCATAAGTGACAGATGAATCATCCTTTTTATTACTGCCAGACAAATCAATCATTCAATTTCTTTATTTGTTGTATCATGGAGGCATAGATGTCTTGTTGCTTCAATGCTTCATCTATTGGACTTGTTTGTTGTAAGTAACAAATGAAGTGTTGGATCACAGATGGGTTTTCTTCATGCATTCATCTAATGGAATATTTCTCTACTTTGTCTATTAATGGTAGACGATCACTAACAAATTCTTTACTCTGCTAGACGCTCCTTGATTCTTCCACTTTGTCTGTTAACAACAGATGATCATTAGCTCACTTGTGATCAATAAAGTTTTTGCTCTACCATACGATTCTTGCTTCTCCATTTTGTTTATTTATGTCAAATGAAGTTTTTATTCTGCTGAAAAGATCTCCACCTCTTCTGCCTTTGTCTATTCTCATCAGACGACCATTGACATAACTATGGCTTGCTTATGATAGATAAAATCTATTGTATACATGCTATCTTGCATCTATCAGATATGATTTTCTACTTTGAGAGATGAATGGGAATAACCAAGTTTTTTTCCATTCATGCTTTGTCTGTTATAATGCTTCATCTTTTTCATTCATACTTTGTCTATTTTCTGTGCTCATTTTTCTGTAAGACCTACAACTTGATTCTGCATGCTAAAACTTGATAACATCTATTAGTATGTAATCTTTAGTCAAGTTTTGTTTATCATCGAAACCATACATTCATGTCAACATTTGATCAATAATGATTTGAGTTATGTCGACTCTCTTCCTGTGTTTCATAGCTCACAAAATTTTGGCTTCTTTCTCAAAAATTTGATTTGTACCTCCTAACTTTGGATATATGTTGTTAAAGATCAACAAATGAGCAAACTTAAGATCTAAATTCAAATGACTGATATGCGAGTAATTTATATTCTCTTTGATTTCTATCCCAGCCAGATCTTTTGTTAGATGTCCAATCTATTTCTAATTGTTCTATCTTAGGAATGCTGAATGCATTTCTTATATTGTTTAGAGATAACTTTGTTTCTATGTTTCGAATCCACGACTTTCTAGTGTTGTAATTGAAATTGGTGACCAGTGCTTGAACCATTCTAGTGTAGCATTTATCCTTGTATCTCATGAAATTTTTCCAGCCTTGGAACTTTATCCAATTTGTCACTTCCAAGTTAAGGCCATTTTTTCCAAATACTTCAAAGTAAAAAACTTTGCCTTTCACAATTTTTCTTCCTTCAAAATACTTGATAAATTTATTATGAGCTGAAGAGTTGTTATTGAAGATTACCTTTAAGACATAATCTTCTGTTATTCTTCTCTTCCTCAGAGTCTCTTCTTCTAAACTTTCTCTTCTCCTTATCTTAGAATCTATAGATGAAAATTAAACTTATTTGCTCGCCCTCTTTGTCCTAGCCATTTATAGCAACTTGGAGGATTTTTAGTTTAGGGTTTTGAAAGAGAAGTTTTTGGGGATTCTGGAAATGAGAAATTTCTGAGAATGAACTGAAATGAGAATGATTTGGAGGAGGGAAAATGTAGGCGACGTAGAGATTTTAATCGCCTTTTATGAAGAGGGGCTCAAAGATTGGAAACAAATGTGTAGAATTTCTGACGCTAGGGTTTTTGTAAGGGTTAGAGCTTCTGATATATGGTTTTAGAGTTGCTGTGGAGATTAGATGGTTATCAAAATTTCTGTATTTATAACCTCAAAAGTTTTGAGTACATATTGTTGTAAGGGGTTTTCTAAAACAGAAGTTCTAGGGCAATTAAGCCCATGCGTTGGAAGTTCTTAGTAGGTTCCATAGAACTTTTGTGGCAAATGTTAATTTTGAAAAATTATTCTAAGATTATATTAAATGGTCTAACAAAATTTCTGAATCATTTCTGAAGTATTCTAAATGTTGTATCAGAATTTCTGAATTATTTCTGAAACTATTTAATTAACATTTATGAATGATCTTAGGCATCTTAATTATTATTATGTGATCATTAATATTATACAATGTTTAAATCATGTAATATGCGTTTTATGTACATGGATATATACACTAAGTTCTCTCCTAATTTTACAGAATCTATCCTCTAAAAGTGGATTTGTGAAAATTTCTGCTAACTGATTTTCAATTAGTACATATTCTAAACAGATATCATATTTTGTACATGATCTCTAATTAAGTGATGTCTGACTTCTATGTATTCAGTTTTAGAATGCAATACTGGATTCTTTGTCAAATTTATTGCACCATTATTATTACATTTAATAGGTGTATTAACATATTTTAAACCATAATCATTCAATTGTTGTTTTATCCACAAAATCTATGCACAACAACTACCTACAGCTACATATTCAACATTAGTAGTTAATAGAGCAATAGATTTTTATTTCTTAGAGAACCATGATATGATCATGCTTCCAAGAAATATCCTAAAGTACTCTTCCTATCTATCTTATATCCTATAAAATTTGAGTCAGAATACCTAATTAATTCCAATTTTGAACCTTTTGGATACCATAACCCAAGGTTTGGAATGTCTAGAAGGTATCTAAATTTCCTCTTAACAACAACTAGATATGATTCTTTAGGATCTGACTGGAATCGTGAACACATGTAGACATTGAACATAATATTCAGTCTACTTACAGTTAAATATAAAAGAAATCCTATCATGCTTCTATAGAGTTTTTGATAGATAGATTTACCTTTTTTATCCTTATTCATTTTAATAAATGTACTCATTAGTGTGGCCAATGGTTTTTGTTCTTCTAAATCAAATTTCTTGAGTAATTTTTTAGTGTATTTTGCTTGATGGATAAAGATTCCTTCCTTCATCTATTATACTTGAAGTTCCAAAAAGAAGTTCATCTCACCCATTATACTCTTGTCAAGTTCTCCCTGTATTACTTTAGAGAAATCTTAATATAATTTATCATTAGTTGCACCAAATATAATATCATTCACATAGATTTGAACAATTCGAATATTATTTTTGTTATGCTTAATAAAGAGTATGGTGTCTAATTTACCTCTAATAAATTCTTTTTCTATTAAGAATTTACTTAATTTCTCATATCATACTCTAGGAGCTTGTTTTAATCCATAGAGAGCTTTCTTGGGTTTGAAAATATAGTTTGGATCATAAGGATCTTCAAACCTAGAAGGTTGTTCTACATAAACCTCTTCATTAATGAAACCACTCAGAAATGCACTTTTGACATTCATTTGTTAAAGCTTAAAATTCATGAAAGATGCAAATGCTAGCAATATTCCAATATTTTAATTTTTGCAACAAGAGCATATGATTCTTCAAAGTCTATTCCTTCCTCTTGATAGTATTTTTTGTTACTAATCTTGCTTTGTTTCTTATTACAATACCAAATTCATCTAATTTGTTCTTAAAGACCCACTTAGTTTCTATAGCAGATTGATGGTTAGGCCTTGGAACAAGTGTCCACATGTTATTACATTTGAATTGGTCCAATTCTTCATGCATAACTATAATCCAGTTTTCATCTTCTAAAAGTTTCATCTATGCATGTTGGTTCTAGTTGAGAAATGAAAGCAAAATTATGACATATTTGATGATATGAAGATCTAGTTCTCATTTTATCATAAATATCACTAATTACTTAGTTTTCAGGATGATCATGCATGAGTCTCCAATCTTTGGGAAAGAGATTGTTACTTTCATTATTTACCTTATTGATGGATGATTCATCATTTGTTTCCTCTTAATCTTTTTATTTTTCTAATTGTGAAGGATCATTATCTTTATCTTGTATCTTTATTTTCTCCATAGAAGTTGTAAGTTCTCTTGTCTCATCATCAAAATCACTTATCCTTCTAAAGGAGTTAATGATCTCATCAAATTTTATATGAATGGATCCTCTACAGTTATATTTTTAAGAATGTAGACTTTAAATGCCTTACTAATAAATGAATAACTAAGGAAAATGCCTTCATTAGATTTGCTATCAAATTTGCCATGATTTTTCTTCCTATTGTTAAGAATGAAACATTTGTAACCAAAAGTGTGGAAATGAGAAATATTTGGTTTTCTGCTATAATATAATTCGAATGGAGTTTTTTTTAGCATAAATCTAGCAAAAATTCTGTTAATAATATAGCATGAAGTATTCATTGATTCAGCCTAGAAATATTAAGATAATTCATATTCACTTAACATTGTCCTTGTCATCTCTTGCAAGGATCTATTTTTTCTTTCAGCTACTCCATTTTGATGAGGTGTTTTTGGTGTAGAGAATGTGTGTAAAATTTTATTGCTTTCACAAAAAATAATAAATTTCTATTTTTTTAATTCTCCATTACGATCGCTTATTATGGCTACTATATGAGAATTTTGCTCATTTTGTACATGCTTGGTAAATATTTCAAAGAATAAAATGTTCTCATTTTTGGAAGGGAGAAACATTATCTAGGTGAATCTAGAATAATTATCTACAATGACATATGCATAAGTTTCCCTCCAAGACTTCTAGTTCTTATTAGTCTAACAAGATCCATGTGTAGCAATTGAAGTGGTTTGGTTGTGTATACTTCTTAATTAGATTTGAATGATTCTCTAACTCGCTCTCCTTTTAAGCAAGCATCATACAATTCATTTTGGTCAAACTTTAGTTTGAGTAAGCCAACAACAAGATCTTTGTTGTATAGTTTTTCAATCTTGAACTTGTTAGCATGTCCTAGTCTTCTATGCTACAATAAGGATTCTTCATTATTCACGATAAGATATTTGACTTGGATATCACTCAAATGTACTAAATATATATTTTCACATATTTTACCAAGTACTACAATTAAATTTGAACTATCTATTACAAAATATACATGTGATTCAAACACAACCTTATAACCATTTTTAACAAAATTGACTAACACTTAAAAGATTGTGTTTTAATCATTCTACTAGTAAAATATTTGAAATAATAATAGAGGGAGGTTTGTTGATCTTACCAATCCCAACCACTCTACCTTTTTCATTATCTCTAAAGGTAACTGTTCCTCTATTTTTAGTTTTTAATTCTTTGAACAACTCCTTCTCTCTTGTCATGTGTTTTGAGCAACTACTATTAATATACCATTTGCTTCTCCTTGTGGCTCTCAAGCACATCTATAATAATTAGATCAAGCTATAATTTTTTGTACCTATTTAGGAATAGGTCTAGGTGGGTTAGTAGCAAAATATTTTAGCACCTATTGCTTTTTAGATGCTACCAATCTATTATCTGGAGATATTGTTGTATTTATTATAATAGCAATAGTTTTTGATACCCAAATCAAATTGTGTTTGGGTTCGAATTCTCTTGCATGATTGCTATGTTTGTTTCTTTAGTTTTTTCTACTTTTCTTCTTTGTATTTAGTTTAAATAAAGTAAAGGTCAATGTTTTTCTAAGGGCATCATTTTCTGCTTTTGTCTACTCAAGTTCTATGTTAAGGTTTTGGTTAGTCTTGAGCTAAGTATTTTTCTTGTTTTAACTTAGAGTATTCATAGATTGTTCTTTTTAGTTCTCTTTTTGTTTCCTTATGTTTAGCTTTTAATGTTTTGAAATCTGAGTATAATTCTTCTAGATTAGAAGTTTTAGGTTTTGAATTTAACTCATCTTCATGGATGGCCATGAAGCTTATTCCTATATAATGCTCCTTCTGATTTCTTTCTTTGGAGCTGAGTAAATTGAATTGTGCTTCGTTTTCTTCTTCTGTTTCACTTGAGCTTTCTTGCATCATATTCTCCAGCATTTCCCATGCAACTATAACTTTCTTCTTCTTTTCAAATTTTCTGTTGTTAAAAATATTCTTTTTGTCAAAGTAAGAATTATACATTTTCTTCTTGTCTCCTTACTTTTTATCTGGTTCTGGATAGTCAAACTTCATGTTCTCAGACTTGTTGAAATTGTAACATATTAGAATCTCTTTTCTTTGTTCTTGTTGTTGCTTTTGAAGTTGTGTCCAAATTTCTTCTTCCCGATCATATTTTTGAATCTTCAGGTTGTCACTGCCATATTCTCATCATCTTCACCCATTGAGGCTTCTTTTGAAGATTCTTCATTCTCTGAATCAACTTGTAAAGAAATCTTCTTGCCTTTGTATTCATCTGAAACCTTTTGCTTCATTAAGACTTCATGGGTCATAAGTGATCCAATGAGTTCTTCCAATGTTATTTTATCCAAATCTTTCGGTTCTTAAATAGCAGTTACTTTAGGCATCCAAAATCTAGGCAGAGATCTAAAGATCTTTTTAACTAAGTTGGGTTCTTCATATTTCTCTTCCAAGCTTTTAGTCCATTGGTGATTTTCTGAAACCTTCTAAACATTTCAGAGATAGTTTTTGACTCCTTCATGAAAAAGACTACATATTCCTTCACTAGAATATTGATTTTAGTTTCTTTTACTTAGTTTGTACCTTAATTTGCTACTTGAGGTTTATTCTAGATTTCCTTAGCTAAATCACAAGTAGAAATCATTTCAAATTTGGATGAAGATAGTGCACAATAGAGATAATTTTTTGCCTTAGCATCATTTTCTATTGTTTGAATATCTTCTGGTGTATACTTATCTTCTATATTCATAACATTCTTTCCATTCTATACTACAAGTCACAATTGGTAATCTATGGCAATTAAGAAATTTTGCATTCTTATCTTCTAATACCTATAATTGGTTCCATCAGAAAGAAGAGGTCTGGAAGAGGATTGTCTTTTAGCAGATATATTATAGAATATACTGGTCATTTGGATCTCTTCATAAGCTAATATACTGGTAATTAAAAATTAACTAGTGAAGCCTGCTCTGATACCATTTGTTGGTCCCTAACTGGATGATAGCTCAAGCGGGAGGGGGGGTGAATTTAGCTTTCAAAAGTTTGGCCAATAACTTGAAATATGTACTTAAAATAAAAGAAAGTAAAACTCATAGCACATATGCACAATATTTTTATAGTGGTTTAGCCCTTCCTGGGTTCCTACTCCACTTCTTTAAGTCAATCTCCTTTACTAAACTCAGGTTTCACTAAACACTTATTGGTTTTACAAGTTCACCAACAACTTACTAGTTTTCTAAGCTTACTAGAAACTTCTATACGTTGGTTTCTAAGCTCACCAACTAACTTATACACATTAGTTTCCAAGCTTATGAACTAACTTACTGGTTTTCCAAACTAACCATAAATTTTTACAAACTGTTATTTTCACAGAGTTTATCAATTAACTTACTTTTTTCAAAATAGAAATGTGTAGATTAATGCTTCTTACTTAGTAGACTTATACAAAAATTAAAATTTAATTGAATGAACAAAGTATGAAATAAGATCAGATTCAAATTCCTTTTGAGTTGATGTAAATCTAGCTTTGAAGATTTTAAATGCTTGATTGATGGAAGATCATGAATGCTCTTCTTAAATCAGATGATTTTCAGTATGTTCTCGGATATATATGATTAAATTTCACCTTAATCATCTTTTTATAGGCTTTGAAAAGATTTATCCATTGTAACCTTTAGCATCATTTTCAAATTTGTTCGGTAGAGTTGGTAACAACTTTTGCATTCTGTTCTAAAGTTCGATTGAATGATGATTATACATGAGTGGAAACGCCGAGCTTGGAAATGTTGGACAGCAGCCTTCATATAGCAGGGCATGGATTTCTGAAGCCATTTTTCGGTTAATGAGATTAATAAGGCAGGACGATCTGATCGATGGAGACAGATTAAATTTCAAAAAAGAAAAACATGAAATTAAAATCAAGATGCATGTATGATTCAATGTCTAAAGCCGACAAATAAAGCCATTTCTGGAGGCAACTAAGACATACGAGTAGGCATTTTATTGTGGCGAATCATTCTAGAAAATTAAAATTACAAATCCGTCACTCTTTGGTGTTTACAGTTGAAGACCACAATAGAATACTGCATAGAAATCGAAATGTCGAGGCACCGAACGCTGAGACTATGATGAACTTCAATTTAAAACGTGACCGTCTGTTTTCTCTCGCCTTGCAATTGAGCAGTTCCAACTTAAGCCCTCCACCACAGAGCTCGAGTTTCCAGCAAGCAAGATAGCAGTTGAATTTTGAAAGACACCTCACCTTGGAGCTTGTTCATAGAAAGATTCAAGGATTTAACTGCTCCAAGTGACTTTGAAGAAGGCCGACAGTAGTTCACTTAGAGCATTCTGAAATAGATTGAAGACCTATGAGAGGCTGGGAAGGCCAAATATCTCTTCCGGTACCTTTAAGCTCATTAGCAGACAGTTCAAGAGTTTGGATTCCATGGCAATTGGCTAGAGATGAAGGACTGTTAGATGGTTTTCATTCAACCTCATGAAAATTTCAAGCAATTCCGGGGAAAAACCCACCAGGTCGCGCAATCGAAGTACAAGAAGATGGAAGACAGCAATCAACACGGGCTATGAGGAAGCTGGCCGATCGCACAGGCAAGGCAGTAAGCTGGCCTCATGGTCGACGTGGCTTCCCCTGTTTCCACTGCGCAACTAAAGGAATAAAATTCCAGCAATAGGCTATGTTTAATTCCGCCACCTGGTAGCATAAGTAGCAACAAAATAATGGGCAGCAAAAGGATTCTTAATGTTACAGCCGAAAGTCAACATTACAAGCAATAAGATATTCCAGAAAGCTGTCATTTGTGCAGGCAATATAAAGTGATTCTAGTCACGCAGGCAGCGACAATATTAGAAGACTTAAGAGGTCGCGCGGTTGAAGATGAGCAGCTGGTCCCCCAACTCTCCGCTACTACTCGCGCAATCAAAGATGAAAAGTCACGGAAGGAGACGGGATGCCCAGTTCTGCTATCCAAGTCGAGCAGGGAGCGATCGACTGCCAGTTCCACTACTCGCCCATGCAGCAGCTCGCGCAGACAAAACAAGAGAGCCTGCGGTTAGACCTTGCAGAAGTGGAGAGCCCTTTCCACGATTGTATTCAATGTTGTAGTTGAAAATTGTCCATGTAGAGAGACAAGGGCAAATCCTTCTCATTCGGTCAAGGCGGCAGCAAATAAGATACCTCCAGCATGATTCGCCACAAAGACATGAAGTCTCCACAAAGGCAGATGTCTGAAGGGGTTGCGCAGATGCGGCCAAGCCAAATGCAGTCGGCAGTTGAAATCGCGTAGGCAGAAGGAGATGCATCTTGGTCGGGTAGACGAGGTTCGCAAGCTGGAGCTCGGGTAGGCAGAGTGGGGACCATGTGACAGCTCCCTCCATCAGCTTTCGTAGTCAGAGAGAAATGGAGTCCAACCTGTCAACATCTCCAAACGGGCATGGGGAGGGCAGGCCGAAAAGAGTGTCAATGGATGTCTCAGACTCTCCAACGGTTCCTCTAATCAGAAGCTGTCAACCAAGTGGAAATAGGGTCTCGAATTGGAATTCCTTCTGGTTCTGATGATGCTTCAGTTCGTGAGGTAACGTAGGCAAAATACACTGCCTGATTGAGCGACCAAGTCGCCTAAGTGGGCATAATGTTCGGTTCGACAACAACGCTGCTTGCTCGCATAGGCAAAGAAGAATTCTGCTATGCCTGATGCAAGTGCCTCCATCAGGTAGCGCCGGCAAGACACCCTCTCTGATTCCATTACCTGCTAGTGTGAGTGAAATGAGATGCAGAAAATTGTGTAGCCAAAGGCAGCATGAAGCTGCTCTGGTTCCGCTGCCAACTCGCATAGGCAGGGAGGTAACTAGATGGGAATCTAGCAACATGCCATCATATTCCAACAGCACACCTGATCGCACTACTTGGTTGCGTCGATAACATCAGGCATGGGAAGAACTGCCAACGTCAACCAAGAAGCATGGGCAAACAACGACATCACCGAAGACAATTCTGGCAGAAGTGGTTGAGCCAGACAACGACGTCTCTCCAACGAGTCTCATAGGCAGTAGACAAAAATCGCGGCAAACCACTCCTGGTTATGCTACCCGGTAGCGCAGATGGCAGAAAACATTGGAAGTATTGGCAATAGACCGCGTTAGCCCGTCGCGTAAGCAGGCTCTTTCCTCGACAAGTCGCGTAATCAAGCTTGCCTGGTTGCATTACCAGTCACTGCCGCATAGGAGATGTAAAATCTCTAGAAATTGAACTGCCGGCAAGTTGCCAATGCCACTAAATCGCGTAGGCAGGAGGAGATGCATCAGGGTCGCACAGTTAAAACGGAAAATCCAAATCGCGTTGGCAATGTGAAAGCATCTTCAGACAATAACATTTTAAAGAAAGCGTGGTCGTGCAGACAGCAACGAGCCTTCCCTGCTTCCGCTACCAGCTAGCATAATCAAGAGAAGACAACAACGAGCCTCCCCTGCTTCCGCTACCAGTTGGCATAATCAAAAGAAGGCATGGGTCACGTGCGGCCTTCACCACACTACCAGGTCGTGTAGTCGATGTCTGAAGTAACGTAAAGCAGCAGCATTTTTCCCATCAAGTCGCGTAGGCAAGGCAATGGCAAGGGAGTTGCTTAAGCAAAAAGCCAACATGAACCCCACTCGCATAGACAAAGTCAGATGCTTAGGCCCAGCACCCCACTCGCGTAGGCAAAGTCAGATGCCTGGACCCAACACCCCTACTAACGTAGACAGCAAATTCCTTCTCTGATTTCGCTGCCTGGTAGCGTCGGCAGCAACAAAAAGAAAAGCTAGACAAACGAGTGATGGGGAATTTTGCAAATTACACCACATTAACAGAGGTAGGAATTTTACACTACGCACCCAGGTAGTGGACTTAGGAAGTTTATACTATGCACCCAGGCAGCACTGGAAGGCTCTCTAGGCCTATAAATATCCCTCTCCCCTCTCATTTAAAAGCAAATAACTTTTACTTGGACTGGAAGGCTTGGAGGATTCTTTACGAGGTAAGTCCCTCCCTTGATGCTAGAGGCTTTTAGCCCACGGGATATTTACTTTTCACGAGGTAGGTATCTCCTCTGACACTAGAGGCTTTTAACAACAGGATATTTATTCTTCATGAGGCGGGTGCCTCCCCTGACGCTAGAGGCTTTTGGCCTATTGGATATTTTTCTTGGTGCCTGAGGGTATTCTACCATGGTCCCACCATAGTATACATGTGGGTCCCACCCAATATTGTGGTATGGTGGGTCTCACATGACCAATAGATAACAAGATGCTACCTAATTGAACAGTTAAAATATACTTAAATTTGCAAAACACTAATTAAACCCTAAAAATAACCCTAAAAATAACAGAGTGGTTTTGGAAGACAACCCATAAAAATAAAAAAAATAATGGCAGTATCTTAAATCAATTAAGAATTATCATTAGCACTAATTGCTATTATTAATATTGATCATGATTAAGCATAATTAACTCAAAGTGTAATTAAGCTTAATCCATATAACCTGACTCTACGATCTCTTATAGGTTAACAGTAGAGATTGCCCATTTTTTATTTTCTATGGGATATTGAAAAATACCACGCACCCAGTCACCCAAAAACCTAAGTTTAGGATTGAGTCATTAAGTCATGACTCACCGAGTCAAAACTTAGCAAATATTATTCACCCAACTCATTCAAAAGCTTAAGTTTAGGATCGAGCCATTAAGTTATGACTCACCGAGTCAAACCTTAGCAAATACTATTCATCCAATCACTCAGAAGTC
This sequence comes from Pouteria campechiana, assembly GCA_036873735.1. Lineage (NCBI taxonomy): Eukaryota > Viridiplantae > Streptophyta > Magnoliopsida > Ericales > Sapotaceae > Pouteria > Pouteria campechiana. The sequence goes on from JAYJMB010039910.1 coordinate 15,123, forward strand.
TAAGTCTAAGACTGAGTCACTGAG
>JAYJMB010039910.1:15246-32756 GCA_036873735.1 Pouteria campechiana
GACTCACCGAGTCAAACCTTAGCAAATACTATTCATCCAATCACTCAGAAGTCTAAGTCTAAGACTGAGTCACTGAGTCATGACTCCCTGAGTTACTAAATCATGACTCACCGAGTTAAACCTTAGTAAACACTATTCATCTAATCATTCAAAAGCCTAAGTCTAGAATTGAGTTACTGAGTCATGACTCACTAAGTAATGACTCACCGAGTCACCAAGTCATGACTCACCAAGTCAAACCTTAGCAAATACCATTCATTAAATCAGCTAAACTCAGTTAATTTGGCCCACCCTTTCTAAGCTTCTCATAGGTAATTGAGAGAGCTGAGCTAAACCTAGTTAACCTGACCCACTCTTCCTAAGCTTCTCATGGACAATGTGAGAAAGCTGACCCTAAATCAAGTCATTTTGATCCCACTCTTTCTAAGCTTCTCATGGGTAATTGAGAGAGCTGAGCAAAACCCAGTTAACCTGACCCATTCGGTCACCTATTTTCTTCTAGTCTCTTTTAGGTCTAAACACAATGGAGATCATCCGGTCTTGAGTCCTTCTGAGATATACCAATTGGATCACAAACCACCTACTATTTCTATGGTTTGTTATAGTCTAAATAGTAGAAATCACCCAATCTTGATTCTACTCAAGATAAACCAACTTGATCAAAACACTCATTCTTTAGGTTGGCCCAGTGTCTAGCAACCTAGTCTAGAGATATGTCATCCTATCCATCCATTGGCTTGAGGTGACCCACTAAATTTTAAGTCATCGTAATGTCCTCGGTAATCCTAAAGACAATACACATTAATTTTGAGAGAGAGTGTGTTTTACATTTTGGGATCTTTAAGATGCATTGTACTTTTTCTTTTAATCAAGGGTTTCCTCTCATTGTGGAGATGTAATTAGGACTACTTGTAGTCTGGGATGGAAATAGATAATTTTCTGATGTACACAGCAAGTGTAATCTATTGAGGATAATCAAATAAAAATGGAAATTATCTGATTCATTATGACCAATCTTTATGTTATTCTATTTTTGTTTTTTCCTTTCCACTTTTATACTTGTTATAAAAATGGTGAACCCAACGTGAAGCATACCACTCTTCATCTTTAAGGAAAAGTAATGTCAATGCATTTTAGAGACCTTATTTTTTATGAAACTGATTAAGTTCTTTTTTTGCTTTTTATAAATCTTCAGTCGTTTCCACATTCACTTACTTTTCTTTCTAAAGCTCAACCCTAATGGTGTCATCACTCGCATTTGGATTCTTGACAAGTGGCGATTTTGCCATCGACACCCCCCGAAACTCTTATAGGAGTGTTCCTCACTCCTTCATTATGGTGCTAACCAGCCCAACACCAGTCATCTACAAGAGGGAAGTGGCTCCGGTTCCTCCCTCACCCAAAGCTACATCGGTAGCCTCCAGAATGGTCCCGACAGCACCCAAAGTTGCCCCAGCAGTTCCAAAGGTCATTTCTCCTATCTCAACCTCTCTTAGCAATGAGGTTGGAGAGAAGAAGAATAAGAAAAATAAAAGACAAAGGAGGAAGGCTATTCCCCCTCCTACTCCTCAGGTTGTTGAAGATGAACTTGCCTCCAACGCTGCTCCAAGAAACCCCAAAAATAGAAGTATGTAGGCCTCTTCCCAAGTCGAGCAATAGACGAAGGTGACAGCTCTCAATCTCTCCAATGCAATCAAGGGGAGGTAAACACAAACTCTCATCAATACCAAACATGCTGATCACCTTAGGAGACATGCATTGAGTAAGACTCCCAAAGGGTGTGCTCATCGTTCCAGAGGAATTGGGGGGACAATAAAGAGGAACAAATTCAAGAAGAGGTCAAACTATGGGTTAACCATTCAAGAAAAGAAGGAAGGATGGAAGCTACCTCCTAAGAAGTACACTACAATAGTAGCAAGACCATCTCCACCCCATGATAAATGCCTAGGTAATAACAAGTTTGCTATACTAGCAAATGTTTTCTATTCTTAGAGAAGAGAGATTGACAGTACAGGCACCCTTTAGATGCCAAGAAAGGCATAAAAGGTAGAGAAAAGAGAAAGAAGGGCTGACTCTGCTATCCCAAAGAAAAGAGAATAGAAGAAGAGAAAGGTGCAGCTCGTTAGTTTCTACACCAATTCAACTAACAAGGACCCATCACTAGCATCACCTAGTCCACCTTATTCGAGGATGGTTACGAGGTCAATGGCCAGGCTTATGGTACCTTCTCCAATGTTCCATTCTTTGTTAGAAGATATTGGGGGAAAGGATCAGGTGTTCATATCTCCTTAACAACTGATGCATACTCATCAAACCTTCCCGTTAGTCACATCATACATGACTAAGGGCAACCAACTAATATCAATCTTCATGCAGAGCAACTTGGTGCAAACTTTCAACCATAACAATTCAATGCAAATGTACGGGCATCATCATTTCAGATGAAGGTGGATTTAATGGCCCATTTTAACAAAATAATGAATGATTGGATGGCTCAAAGGTAAATAAACTTGCCTTTTCATATGCCTAACATATATCATTAGTCTTATCCTCTAAAAATTGAGAATGAATCATTCTCGTTGGACTTCAAAATGATAGATTTCTATACATTTGATGGAACAGACGGTCCTTAGCATCATCTCACCCTCTTCAATCTTAAGATGGGAAACTACATTGTCTATCATAATCTCTGCTTAAGATTATTTCATTCATCACTCAAGGGACTTGCATTCTAATAGTACTTGATGCTACCTATGGGATCAATCAAAACTTGGAATAACATACAAAATCTATTCCTAGCCAAATTCTTTGTGACCAAGAAAGATGTCACATTAGCGGATCTCACCCTCATGAAGTAAAGGGATGATGAACCAGTAGAGGAATTCATCCCTCGCTGGTAGAGGGAAGCCAGTAAATATGAGATGACCTTAATAGAGGAGCAAAGAGTCTACTTATGCCATAGTGGCATTAAGGTCGACCTCACGATTCTGGTGAATGAGCAGATCACCACCTTCAGAGTACTGGCCAATGAGGTAAGTCAAAAAGAATGCCTTCTATCCCTCTCTGAAAAAAGTCAAGTTTGGGATAATATGCAGAAAGAATGCATCTTTCAGCTTAAGAAGAAAGAACCAAAAAAAGGCAAATCAAACATTTCTGTCAATACCACTGAGACCAAATCTGATAATAATGACAGATATCCAAAAAAAAGTGAGATTCCAAAGCCATGAGATTCCAAAGCCAAAATACCAATACTCTGATAAGGAGGTGGTACCAATTCTGTTAGGGCTCATTCAATCAGGTAATATAAAGCTACCGGAACCCTTATTCCCAGCGAAAGCAGATAAGGTGAATCATCCCTTATACTACCATTACTATCGGGGTATCAATCACCCAACGGTTAAATGCAAGATAGTAAGGAGAATTATTGACCATTGCATAAAGAGTGGAATTATTACACTGAAGAATGATGTGTAGGTGACATCCAACAACATATCGGTAAAAAAAATTTCTGATGCAGCAATACTGGAACAAGAGTTTGACTGTCAGTTCCCTAAAACCTCTAGTCAAGAGGTGCAGAGAGAAATCATGGTTGATGATGAAGGTTGGGATTTTGTTTGCCCGAAGGACATCCCACAGGTCCCAATAATTAGGTGCAAGGGACAAAATTGCCATATTAAGCATGCAAAGCAGAAAGAAAGGGAAAAGAGTCTGAAGAATTTATTCCCATATCCCAAAAGAATACATTATTGGTCATCATGGTTCCAACCATAAATCATTGGGTATTACTTCCAACCAGAGATGCTCAAATCTTTCTATAAGAAAATAGTAAGGAAAAAGAAAAGAAGAGTCTGCCTTGATTAAGAGTACCCAGAACTTTATGCCTAGGGTTCATCATCGTCGCTTTTGTCAGCTACAGATAAAGTATGGGCGGCATTTTGGGATAACATACCATACTTGGGACCTAGGGATAACCCAAGATTTGATGAGGATAATCCATTTGAATATCTAGTAGTGGCATCTTGCTTTCACAATGGTGAAGGTGAAGCCTCCACAAGCCAACCAAACAGGAAGCGAGAACATTCTCGTAGGAGGTACAATTGCCAGAGGGAGCACTAGCATCAAGGGTTCATATTCTTGAATGTTGGCATTTCCCCGGCTACACACCTCCTTTGCTATGTTGATGAGTATTGAGGAGAAAATTCAGATCTTGCAAAAATGCATCAGAATTTTGAAAGCTCACTTTCTCTGGAAGTGAAGAAAAACTGGTTCCAAACTCCGACAATATAGGGTGCTAGAGAGTGGGTTCCTTTGCAAGATATGTTCTTACTACGCTTCATTTCCAAAAGATAGGAAGGAGTTAGGGAGTCTCTTATCAATTTGGACCAGCATTATGGTGAGAACACAGCCAATTATATTCACAAATGAAGGGATGCTGCTTGGAGTGATCCACAATCACTTGATCGCCTAAAAGTAGAAGAAATCCACCCTTTCCTGGCAAAAAGAGCCTACTTTCACCATCAAATGCCATCTAGCTTCATAAAGGCCTTTGATCAAGCGAAAAGAAGAAGATGAAGGTGATGGATGACCAACCAAAGGAGTAAGTGTTCATGGAATCTCACATTGCGAATGTCTCGAATACTGCACTACATGAAGGACCCTATTTTAATGGCATTTCCAAAAATTAAGTAAGTCTGTTACTTAGGGTGACCCATGATGAACTTATTCAAAGAATACTACAAGGCTGTGATTAGGCACTTACTTCAGTAGCAAGCATTGGTGCAAATGATGTCCCAGAATAAGATATATGCAATCAAGAGCTTCCCACTTTCACTAGCTGGTAATAGCCATGCCCTAAAGTGGATTTTGACATTGCTAGCCAAATCATTCAGATCTTGGGAGGTGTTAACTAAAGTATTTATACATAGATATCATGATTACACTTCTCAGTTCTTTAAAGCATAAGTGCGAGGAATTCATTCTCTTGAAGGTGAATATTCTTTTACTCAAAGTACTAAAGTGTATTAGGATGTGCCCATCAGTTTTCAAAAGCAACACTTTAGTGATTCAAGACTTTAACCAAGAAAGTCAAAGGACTATGGGGACTATCACCTTGAGTCTTAATATTCAAGGATTTTTTACAAAGGTCAATTCTTATGTCATTAATGCGCTAACATCCTACAATCTATTGCTCATAAGACCATGGTTGCACCAATACCAAGTTGTGGCATCCACAACACACAAATGCTTTAAAATCTACCAGGATGGCATAATGAAGTGTAGATCGACTGATGTACGACCGTTTACAATTTCAGAGACATTCTCTCGGAAGCCCAATATTATGAACTGGCAACGCATGAATCAGACTAGTTAAAAGAATTGGCCAAGCCAACTGTGGATAGAAAGCAATAACCATTTGTTGCCAAAAGACAAGGGTCCACATCACAAGGACCCTCCTCACAGGCTGTACTCCATAGGTAGTTCCATTTTCGATGGTTCTGGCACCAATGTCTTTGCGCTTTGAGATTACAACAAGCGTCTCACAAGAAGACAAGTTGAAACTCATGAAAGAGCTAGAAGTGTTCCAAGTAGAAAATGATGATGAAGATAAGTCACCGGTTTAGCATCCGCAACTGTCACAGCTTCTGATCATTCCTACCCTAGCACCACCTCCGCTAATTCAGAATGTATTCAACTAAAGGCCAGTTGCAAATTTCTCAACTCCATAATCTTTTACTTTCTAGGTTGGGACATTGACACAGAGACCACTTGGAAGAGGACGCAGACGAGGGTCAGCTAAGCCATCAATAGGCAGTGGGCAAGCCATACCCCCACCAGCTGGACTTTATAAGAATCAAGTTACAAACTCTTTGTGAGCTTATATGTTACCACAATCAACACCAGTTGAGAACACCCGGTTCCAAATCAATACTCCGGGTTCAAGGAGAACAATAACTACTCCTCCAACATTGTCAGCTCCAGTGCCAAGCTATTCTCAATTAGTCTCGAAACCAATGTAATCCCTACATTTTGAGATCAATACTAGGAGCACCAATCAAGAAAAGAAAGAAATATCCTCCAATTCCAGCACTAAAAGTGATATATGGGAAATCGAAAGAGGAAAATTATAATCCATGTTGGCTACCACTAACTCAACTAGCTAATTTAGAAATTATTTAGGGCAAAGAACTTGAAGCCCAGTCCCAAGCAGAAAAAGGAAGATTAGTATTCAAGGAGATGGGCTTGCCCCATGGACAATGTCATACTTTTAATCTTCTACCTAAGAAATTTCTATCTGCTAAAAATTTCTAGAAATTTAGTAAGAGATGTAGAAGGATGATTAACCTCCTTGGCATTTATCTTGATGAACCCTATATGGCGATAACCAGTCCACTCATCTCGGTTCTAATCAAAGGAAAATTAAAGGGTCTCCAATATCCAGAAGATTAGACAGGTCTTGGCACAGATGATGATATTGACGTGGATAATGATAAAGAGTATACCTCCGATTGCTCCTATGTGAGTATCAGGTCAACTATCAGGCCCACTATGTGGGACTGTCAGTCAGCTCCTATTGAGTCCAAGATGTCAAAAATGTCATCCACTCTATCAAGAATTGCACATTGCTACAATATAATTTCCACCTCTTACCATGCATCAACAGAAGAGGAAGAATCTGAGTCCGATGATAAAGAATCATAAACAAATTTGGAGGGATCTGATGAAACAAACGACAAAGAAGTTGTTGATGATCTGTTAATTCCCGAATTAGAGTTGGGAATGATGAGTGAGACTCATGACTTTGATTACGAGCTAGACCTTGACCATACAGACGAAGAAGAAGATAATGACTCTGATTCTTCTTTAGAAGAAATAACCTATGGCGCAGCCCCGTCAAGGTTAGAAGATGTGGACAACCAATAATCGATGAACTTGAAGAGTTCAACTTGGGTACAGATGAAGATAAGCGCCTTACCTTCATCACCAAATCCTTGTTAGAACATGAAAAGCAATGCTAATAGATCTTCTCAACAAATTCAAAGATGTCTTTGCATGGACATACTCTGAAATGCCTGGGTTAGATTATATTGCAATGCATTCTTTCCATATTTCTCCAAGTAAGCGGCTAGTGAAGCAAGCACCAAGGAAGTTTAGACCTGACTTAGAGCAATAGATCATTAATGAAATAAACAAGTTGTTGGAAGCCAATTTCATTTGAGAAATCAAGTTCCCAAGATGGATCCCCAGTATTGTCCCAGAAAGAAAAAAATGAGCAAATTCGAGTTTTTGTTGATTTTTGCAATCTCAATAAAGCCTATTCAAAAGATGAGTTTCTACTACTACATATGGAACTCCTTATAGACAACACATCACCCCATGACACATTCTCGTTCATGGATGGTTACTCTGACTACAACCAAATCAAGATGGCACCAAAAAATGAGGCGTTCGCTGTATTTTGCACTCCAAATGGTGTCTTTGCTATAAAGTTATGCCATTTAGATTAAAGAATACAAGAGCTACCTCAAAGAGCTATGCAAGTTATTTTTTACAACATGCTTCATAAACATGTTGAATGTTATGTCGATGATTTGGTGGTAAGATTCAACAGTCATGATTAACACCGTCAGAATCCATGCACCATCTTTGCATGGTGTAGGAAAAATAAGGTATGTATGAACCCATTCAAATGTGTGTTTGGAGTTAGGTCAGACAAGTTCTTGGGATTCATCATCCATCATCAAGTAATCGAGGTGGACCCATAAAAAGCAGAGGCAATCAGAAATATGCCTCCCTCAAGGAACCTAGATGACCTGAGAGGCTTGCAAGGCAAGTTATCTTATATCAACAGATTTATTGAAAATTTAGTAGGAAGATGCCAACAATTTCACCATTTACTAAAGAAAGATGTGGCCTTTGTTTGGGATAAAGCTTGCCAAAAAGCCTTCAACACCATCAAGGATTTGCTCCATAACCCACTAGTCTTGGCTGCATTAGCCAAGGGTAAACCACTTATTTTGTACATCTCCATGAGTGAGCAATCGGGTAAGAAAATCAAGATGGTAAGGAGCAAGCATTTTATTACCTTAGCCGTTAGTTGATTTATGCAGAATGTAATTATTCTCCAATCGAAAAGACATGCCTTACCTTGGTATTTGTAGCTCAGAAGTTAAGGCATTATTCCCTTGCTTGTAAGATTCGATTAATTTCTAAAGTAGATTCACTCAAGTTCTTGATCACTCATCCCATGATATTGGAATGGTTGGCAAAATGGTCATTACTATTGTCAGAATTTGACATCACATTTATCCCGCAAAAAGTGATGAAGGACAAGTCCTAACTGACTTCTTGGCAGTGCATCCAGTCGATGAAGAAGTAATTGTACAAGAAGACTTGCCAGATGAGGAAATATTCATTGCCCAAGTCAACACTCCCTAGTAAATGTACTTCGATGGTGCTACCAAATTTGTCAATGCTGGTGTTGGAATTGTCTTAGACTCACTACAATTTGCCAAATCATGTCTCTAATGTCAGCTTCATGGGGATATTCGACACATGCCACCATCAAAGTTGGTACCTATAAGCATCTTTTAGCTATTTGCATGGTGGAGATTTGACATTATTGGCCTAATCGACCCTCCATCTTCCAAAGGACATGCCTACATTCTAGAAGCAACTGATTACTTCTCCAAATGGGCGAAAGCTGACTCGTATAAGAGAGTCAAAGACAAAGAAGTAATCAAGTTCATCAAGTTCGAGATCAATATCAATATGGCAAGCCTTACCAGATTACACCAGATGATGACACTCCATTCAGGAATGAACAAATGGAGAAGTTTTGTGAAAAATAGGGTATCAAACATGCGTTCTCTATACCATATCATCCACGAGGAAATGGCCAAGTGAAAGCATTCAATAAGGTCATCCTAAGAATTATGAGAAGATTGAGTTATACCAAGCTCGCATGGCTAAAGCATATAACTGATTGGTTAAACACCAAGCTTATTGCCTGGGTGATCAAGTTCTCAAACTAAGGACCGAACTAATGGTAGATGGCAAGTTGATTAGTAAGTTTGAACCCAATTGGGAAGGGCCTTATGTCATCCAAGAGGCCTACACCAATGGCTCATACAAAATTGCAAACAATAATGGTATAAGAGAACTACCTATTAATGGGTGCTTCCTAAAGCATTACTATGCATGAGCCGAGATGGAGCAAACGCTAGGGACATTTGCTCCACCCTTTCAAAGGACTTGGTCTATACGCTAATATTTAATTATCACTATGCATGAAATATGTAGAAAGGAAAACATATCCTTTCTATTTACATAGGTTTGATAATTACAAATCTTCCCCATTTGGTTGAATATCACCTAGATCTATTTCGAGGAATTTCCTAGAAATCTTCTTCTTACAGGAATTAAAAGCCTGCCTAAAATATTCAGCCATTTGTTAAAGTAATATCTCTTGGTACTCAGGTATTGTAGCTAGTTGCTCAAAGTTTAACTGGCAGACTTGAGTAACCTCCGCGGCATGCTGCTCTCTCGACACACTACCTTCCTATCACAGAGATTCCTCTCGCTCAGCAGCTTCTACCTCTACTCTGGCCAGTTGCTTCACCTTTGTGTTGGTAGCCGCAATAACAGTAACACATTCAGCCTCTACCTTCAAAAGAGACTCCTCGACCTCCCACTGCATTGTCACCGTAGTGGCCTCCACCTTAAGAAAAAAATGCTCGGCCTCCTTCTATGCAAGCACCGCAATGTTGCGCTCAGCCTCTACCCTCTTAAGGGAGCTCTCAGTCTCCTTTTGCACTTGGACTGAAGCTTCCTGATTTGCTAGAAGCTCATCCTCCTTTACCTTCAGTTCGAAAGCGGTCACCTCTAGTTCTTTGAAATGGACTTGCTCATCCTTTAACTTTGTCATCGTAGCAGAAAATTCAGTGATGGCGGCGTCTCATTGCTCCTAAGCAGCCATGAGTTGTTGCATTACACGCTCCATCTGATCAATGAAGCCCTTCCTTCTAATTTTATTCCACACGACATCCAAGGCAGAATCCACCAACAAACCATCCCAGCTACATGCATTAGCCCGGGAATGGTCTCTGGGTAGGCGAGCTTGGTGACAATGATATCCACCATCTTTAAGTTCTCCAGTAGGGACATTATTAGTGTCTTCCGAGTAGGAGTAACATTAGTCAAAGCAGAAGGTTGGAAGGAGCTCTGACTCACAAAAGCGGTGATCCTGCTAATGGAGATGGATCCAAGAGCTAATGCCGGTCCGCTAGAACTTGACGCCTCTTGTCAGAAGCATTAGGTTGAAGGATCTAGGCTTGGGCCCAAATATGGGCACTTCAGCGCGCGAGCCAAATGGTTTGAAGAGAGCAAGCCCGCAAAAAAAGAGTCAATAAATGAATATAAGGAAGAAATAAAAGATGCATACAAACACAAAGGAAAAACACTCACCGGCAAAAGCAGTGGAAGGATGAGAAGCCATAGCAGGGTCGGGTTGAGGCACTTGTATGATCTCTTCATCTTGCAATTCCACCACGGCTGGCCTCCCCTGGATCTCTAGCACTATATCTACAGCTGCCTTTGGAGGTGTATCCTCAAATAGAGCCAATCTCGAGGGACAAGAAGGAGTGATAGTAGCAGTAATAATTACCGCATGAATAAGAGAAGGTAGTGGAGACACTGCTGTAGAAGGCAAAACAAGAGAAACATCCATTGGAGTGGAGCCAGCTGATGGTGGAACTACTATTGAAGAAGGGGGAACAAAGGAAGGACTAACAAATGAAGGGGGAGTCACCCCGCTAAGAAGCTCATCTAAATCTCCCCTGGAAGAGACAAGGGCCGGTCCACTCCCCTAGGGTGATCAGAATATACGGAGGAATAGGATGAAGAAGTAATGGATGAATGAGAAGGAGAGCTTTCGCCCAAAGATATCCTAAATGGACTCACACTAGGGGAATGGATTATGTTGAGTGGCTCCGGCTGAGAATGCGAATTTGTTGATCCCTCTCCAAGGGATCCAAAAGAAGCAGAAGTGGATGAAGTGTCGGAAGGCATTCGCCTTTCGACACTTTTGATGATGGACCTCAACTCGAGAAAGAAGAAAGAGATGCCCCTAGAGGAATAGGGTTAGGAATAGCAACTTCCTAACTGGGGAAACCACATGGAAAGTCCGCCTGGCTACAATGCTTGTTAATGGTGACACTATCCACTCCCAGAACACCTAGAAACATTAACCTATACCTAAGGAGATATAAGCTACATTGCTCTAGTTGAGAAAGAAGAACTATCCCTCTTCTGGGGGAGGTATTCCAGACCATGGGAAAGGGGAAGCCCTCAGCGGACTTAACGCAAGCCTAATGACTTTTTCAGTCATTGTCCAGGTCTAAAGTCAGCTGAAACAACTTCAACCAAGGAGGGCGAGGGATGAGGTAAAAATAGTAAGAGAAGTGGGGAGTCTTACTCAGAGTAAAAATGGAGGTAAACATGGAGAAAGAAAATATAGATAACTCCCTAAGGCTATGGACTCAGCAAGAAAGAGATATTATATACCGCCAACTATTTGGGACTAACTATCTTGGAGAAATATGATAACTATGGAAAAGGGTAGGAATGAAGTTACCTTGATCCAAGCGAAACCCCACCCAAAGAGATCCCAAAGAAACAAGGACCAGATTTTTGTGAGAATGCCATGATAGGGTAGTGGGTTATGGAAACACCTAACTCTTACCCTCTGGCAAAGGGCAGAGCTGGAATGCCTCCATGGCACTGTCCGACAGACGCAGATGAGACCTCTCGACAGTCATGAGGAAGATAGACAAATGGAAGTGAGAATAAAAAAGATATTTTGAAGAAGAAACCAAAAGTGGGAAATAAATTTTCATATCTGCAATGGCGTTTTAAAGATGTCTCTCAACGAAACCATCTAGGGTTTCATGCAAAACTAGAGAAATGACAACTTGGGGATCTTGGAAATCAACAACAGGCCATTTTCACATCCCATCACATTTAAACCTCATATAAGTGGGCGAATAGAAGTATTGGAGGGTCACATCAACATAGATAGAGCTATCATAGAATGATTGGCATCAAAATAAAAAAAGAGGGGCCCGCAAAGGTGCCTGAAACATAGAACTTTTAGACCCACTGAAAGTAAATGTTTGAGTGGAGTTGCTTGGGCAGGTGCTATAGGATTAAAAGCGGAAGCGTTAAAGCGCCTTCAGATCTGTTCTCCTCTAAAGGTGCACTTTCGAAAGGGAAAGGCATTGAGAAGACAAAAAATTCATACAAAATAACATTATTATAAAGGATTCATTACATCAGCAAATAAGAACAAACGAGACTGGCATCTCAAATTGTTAGAAGTGTTTGAATCATTCTCTTCAACAAGCTCTTCAAACCTTGTTTAGTCACTATAGCCCTCTATTGGAATTGCCCTCTTAGCTGCAATTTTCAATTCTTCAGCTAAAGCAGGTTGGGGAACCTTGCAATTGATAGCGGGGCCACTGGATGACACTTCACCTTGAAAATTGGGAGAAGGATGAGTGGTTGTAACTCTTATTATACATCCAACATTAGCCCCCTATGCAGCCAAAATCGGGTTGATAACTTGCTAAGGAGATTACCCTTGGATCCAAACTCCTCGGCCATCTATATAATGATGATTAAAATTAGTTTCATAACTCTTTATTGTATTTCAGCTAATTGCAAGAGCAACAACAAAATCTATAAGATGAAAAAAAGCAATACATGTATTTGTAAGCTAAAAAGAAGAAGGGAAAGATAGGAGAAAAGCTGAAAGTACTTACTCTCACTATTCTCCATTGATTGATAATCTGGTATTGCATGAGAAAGGATGTTGAGAATTCTACGATCAACTTCAGGCTCCTCTAGGTAAATTTTGTAACGCTCACCATACCCATGCCACCTAACATCATTTGCATCCACTCTCTCAATATCTCGGCGAGTAGGCTCCATGTTCGTCCATAGAACCCTACCTAGTCGAGTTGCACTCCGGTGGTGATCACAATGATCCCAAAAATAGGCATAATCATCCCTCATAGAACACTCTCTGGTAGAATCCCATGGAGGATAAGTTTTCATTTGATAATTGGGAGAGACCTGATCACATATCTTCCTACTGCTTACCCCATACCACCATGCATAATTATATGTGATGTGGACTTGCCCTCTACTACTAGGCAAAAAGATGGTGTAGTTCCAGAAGTCACTAGTAAACTGGATCCAATAGGCATACCATCTATGAACTCCAACACCTGCTTCTCACTCTTTCTGAGAGATTTCAACAATGTCCCCTGGGACTTCTTGGTCAAAACTAAACTAACATGTTAATCTCTGTAGGAAGTAGGGTTCTATTCTAAAGTGACCCCCTTCTCGTAATAGCAACAGACAACTTTTAATTGTCATAATATAGTCTAACAACTTACTAGTGATGCTATTCTGAGGAGATAAATCATAACCCTCTTCACTAAAGATAAGGACCGATCAATACATCTCATCAAAAAATTGATATAGATGAAGCAACCTTTGGGTCACTATTTGGAAGTTGAGTTTCGCCATTGATTTCTTGGCAAATTGCATCATCACCACACCTTCCTCTAAGAAAATAACTGGCCCCTCCATACCATAAGTCTAGGGGAAATAAAGGCCCAACCAACTTAGAAAGAAATGCATTGGACAATGAGTCATTGCCCTGCTAAGGTCGGTCATGCTCAACACCATGTCACCAAAACCCCTATAAATGTTTAAACGTACTCAAGGGGCTAATGATAACCTTGTACCAGAGGCGAGTTGACAAGCTGACACTAATGTTATCCATCTCACACAATAAGAATGTGAAGAGGATGAGCATATTACTATAGAAAGCCATTAAATCAAGAATAAAATCAATTCGTGAATTGGAGCACTGTTATAAAGAAACTCAGGAGACATCTATAACTTCTATGCATCTTTTGGCTTTCTTTTATTCTCTACCCTAAAATCATGATAGCCACTAATCCTTGCACTCTGATTTGAAATCCTCCTAAATAGTTGAGCTCATTCTGATGGGAGGAATCTGTTTCTTTATTGCCGTCTCAATTGTTTCAAGATTTTGATAATGTCTTGAGAATACAGAATTGACTCGAGCTCTTCATTGGATGTAACATATTCATCAAAAGCTTCTCCCACGACAGGTATCCCACTTGTGGAACTTAAGTCCCATAGTGTTATGCTCATTTTGCCACATGAAAAGTTGAAAGAATTTGTAGCTACTGACCAAAATTGGAAAAAAGCTTCCAAAGTGGTATTGTGTTTTAAGAAACCTCCATAAGTGGCAAGTATGACATCATAAACTCTTGATGATGCTAGAACATGCATGTCTTTTGCAGCAATGTGTTTTGCCCAATATCCAAAGTCTTTGTTTCGAGTAACGCAATTCTAGAATTGCTTGATATTCCTCCTTCGTTGCAATTTATAAGATTATGATATTTAAATACACTGTCTTGGAGTATCAACAGAATGGTAATGCGGCTCAAAGTTGTTCGTAATTGGTGCTAAGAAGGTCCCATCAAATTCTTCACCCTGGTCAACTAGGGAAAAGGCCATATTTGAGAGGTGTCCAACCTTTAGACCTTTCTTTTGAAAGGTTAGCATCTCAACCCTATTCATGAAGGAAAAACCTATACATAAAAGTGACTTTATAAATTTGTGGCGTACACTCTCATAGCGAATCAATTCATTCTCAACTCTGAAATGAGACTTTGAAATTTCTGCATGTTTTCAGACAAAGAAACCCTTTTTATCTGGATTCCTTGCAATCCTTATAGAAGCAAAAATATCACATCGCCCAATTGGATACGAGATTGCTTTGTTCCTACCTTTGACTCATCCATGTCATCACTAGTGGTAGCCCGCCGTTTCCTTTTTAGTTGAGAGCTAACCAGTATGTGTGCATAATGATCTATAGCAAAGCCTTATTTTTGTGCCTTCCCTTTTGATTGGCGAAATGTCAGGATTTCTCCTTCTACTACAAGACTAGATGTTTCACCAACATCAATCACTTTATCTAGCCCAATGGGGATACTAAACCGATGCAGATGTTCCATCTCCGGAACTATATTAGCATCCTCAAAAGGCATTTGGCCAACAGCAGTTGTCGTTTCACGACCTATTTCAACATTAATAGCATTGAATAAGTAACTTAAGTTGAAGCTTTCAGACACAATTTGAAAAGGAAACTCACCGAATTTCATTGAATGAATCGGTGAATCTTCAAAATCTACTTGCTCTTGTAATGCTTGCTCAGGGATGATATGTTTATTGGAATCCATTTGGAGGCACAAATAGAATTAGGGTTTTTGTGGAACTTATAAAGGCTGAGAGAGAGAGATGGAGAGGGAAAGAACTTACAGGACTAGGGTTTTTGCAGAATTCCTGGTTTCTCTTTTGATCTCCAATCTCAATTTTTGTTGAATTCACAGTTTCTCCCTCGATTTTTGATCTTCAGTGATGGAGATGGAGGACTAGAATCCAAGCACAAAGTCAACCCTAACCCAGATCCCACCGTTGTCGACAAAGGCAACAAAGGAATCGTCAATAGGTCCTTCTTCTCTCAACAATGGTTGAGGGGAAATTTGGTATAAATCTTTCACAGAGAACTCATCAAAAGGGTAAAGATTCCGAAAACACTTTCAAGCCTGGAATAACGAGTGACAAATGAGGATGTCGAAAACAGATAATAAACCCTCTCCTTCCTATAAGAAAAATGCAAATGAAGTTCTCACAGAACTGTCAGACTAGTGAAGAAACTGAGAACCCTTTCAAGCCTGAAGTAAATGCAAGAGTGTTCCTTCTTGAGCAGCTTTATGGGCATGCTAATGGGTAATCGTTCGGCTTAGCAGCGGCCAAAAGCAGAAATGTGAAAAAAGGACCATACGGAAGGGAACCGATCCCAGCATTATGGAAATTCAAATCAGTGGTCAGATGAAAAGTCTCAAATCGCTTTAATGTTCCACAAATTAAATTGATGATTCATGATTTCCGGATTCGGGGATAGTGGCTACCACCATGCTCTCTTTTCCAAGTGTTTACCCATGTTGTTAGTCACTGACGGCATTTGTTGGGACCGTGGGATAATTAAAACAAATATAACTAACCTGAAAGTTTGATCGAATGATTATTATACAAGAGAGGAAATGCCTAGCTTGGAAATGTTGGACAACACCCTTTGTATAGCAGGGCATGGATTTCTGAAGCCATATTTTGGTTAATGAGATTACTAAGGCAGGACGATCTGATTGATGGAGACGGATTAAATTTCAAAAAAAAAAAAACCATGAAATTAAAATCAAGATGCATCTATGATTCAATGTCTAAAGCCAACTGATAAAGCCATTTCTAGAGGCCAACAAGACATACAAGTAGGCGTTTGATTGTGGCGAATCATTCCAGAAAATTAAAATTACAAAGTCGTCACTCGTTGGTGTTTACAGTTGAAGACCACAACAGAATACTGCATTGAAATCAGAATGTCAAGGCACCGAACGCTGAAACTATGATGAACTTTAATTTCAACTGTGAGTGTCTATTTTCTCTCGCCTTGCGATTGAGCAGTTCCAACT
Organism: Pouteria campechiana; assembly: GCA_036873735.1. Taxonomy (NCBI): domain Eukaryota; kingdom Viridiplantae; phylum Streptophyta; class Magnoliopsida; order Ericales; family Sapotaceae; genus Pouteria; species Pouteria campechiana. The sequence goes on from JAYJMB010039910.1 coordinate 31,878, forward strand.
TAAGCCCTCCACCGCAGAGCTCGAGTTTCGAGCAAGCAAGATCGCACTTGAATTTTGAAAGACACCTAACCTTGGAGCTTGTTCATAGAAAGATTCAAGGATTTAATTGCTCCAAGTGACTTTGAAGAAGGCCGATAGCAGCCCACTTAGACATAGATTGAAGACCTTTGAGAGGCTGGGAAGGCTAAATATCTCTTCCGGTATTGACCCTTCGAGCTCATTAGCAGACAGTTCAAGAGTTTGGATTCCCCGGCAATTGGCTAAAGATGGACTGTTAGATGGTTTTCATTCAACCTCATCTAAATTCTGAGCAATTCTGGGACAAAACCCACTAGGCTGCGCAACTGAAGTACAAGAAGATGGAAGACAGCAATTCACACGGGCTATGAGGAAGCTGGCCGATCGCACAGGCAAGGCAGTAAGCCGGCCTCATGGTCGACGTGGCATCCCCTGTTTCCACTGCTTAATAGCGCTACTGAAGGAAAAAAATTCCAGCAACAGGCTATATGTTTAATTCCGCCGCCTGGTAGCATAAGCAGCAATAAAATAACGGGCAGCAGAAGTATTCTTAATGTTGCAGCCGAAAGTCAACATTGCAAGCAATAAGGTATTCCAGAAAGCTGTCATTTGTGCAGGCAATATAAAGTGATTCTATTCACGCAGGCAGCGACAATATTAGAAGACTAAAGAGGTCACGCAGTTGAAGATGTGCAGTTGGTTGCGCAAGTGATCCCCAACTCTCTGCTACCACTCGCGCAATCGAAGAGCAAAAGTCAAGGAAAGAGACGGGATGCCTAGTTCCGGTCGCGCAAGCAGCGACTCAACTGCCGGTTCCGCTACTCGCTCGTGCAGCAGCTCGCGCAGACAAAACAAGGGAGT
>JAYJMB010039921.1:0-32754 GCA_036873735.1 Pouteria campechiana
CTGAGGGTGACTTTTTGTTCCCTGCTTGCGCTGCCCGGATTAGAATATTCATCAAGCTGTAGAATTTGCTCTGCCATCGCTGGTTCATGCCACTACAGTTGCATTTGGTACTAAAGACAACCATTTTTAGTTGCAATTGATTCAAATGCAACTGTTTTTATTTGGCTCTGTTTGGTATCAAACACAGCCATAGAGGGGTGGTCGCTTTTGGTAGCAAATGCAGTTATACTTAAACGACTACATTTGGTATAAAATGCAGCTAATGTTGGCTGTATTTGAGCACGTTATCCAATTGAATATAATTTCATATATTTTTTAGGGGTTGTAGTTGAAATAAATACCATTTAAATCATAGAAAGAAATATATTTAAATATATTACCAATAGAAAAGAAAAAAATTATAATTTTTCTAATAATAATATATTATATAAAAAAATAATAGTTTATTAATGCTACAAAGATACAATAACAAATTAATGTTTCTATTTATCTCTTAATTGTTAGATGTATATTTTTGAATAATTAGGGGATTTATTACAAGTAGTGTAGGCCTATGAAAATTTTCTTCATTTGAATGGAGGGAACTTACCTGAGTTATATGAATGAGAAGTCATCGTGGCTAACTAAAAAAATTTCTTCTTTCAAATCTTAATAGTCACCAAGTACCAATCTCATTTTGAAGAGCACATCTAGGTAGGATATGGATCCTGGCTAACTAAAAAATTTCCCCTTGTCAGCTTTTTGTGGTGTGCCTCATCTGTTGTGCATTGACATATGCTCCCATTGCAAGAATGGATTATAAGTGCGCTTGATCGCTGCTACCTTTTCTGTGACAATACACATGTGTTGCGACTTATGTTTAATTTTTTATTATTTTTTATTCCATAATATTTATATTTATATATATGTCCTATGTAACATTTATGAAAAATGGGGAGAGTCTACAGCCGGGATGGCAGGCGGTACCATGGGTGCCTGTGTGTATCGACAGTCTAATAGGCGATATGGTGGGTGATATGTATAACTGCCTACGGTCGATTTTCTCCCACAACCATTCTACTATCAATGCACGGGCGGTGCAGTATCACCCACTGACCAAGCACTACCAGCAGGCGGTATGGGGATGCCAGGCACCTCTTCATGAAATAATGGACATCCAAAACATGGTGCTTTTGGCATTGAGAAATCAATTTCATCCTAAAATTATCAGACAAGGGATGGCATCAGAGTTCTATTAGGATGGGTATAAAACATGTTTAAGTTGATTTGTACTTGCACGAGACCCAACACTGTATGCCAATCATGCTAATTATTAATCTAAATTCATATTAACAACATATATCGATACAATATCTCGAAGAGTTGATCAAAAAGAATAAAGATAGAGATTAATGATCCATATAATTAACTACAACACCAATTAACTTGCATGTGTTGCAATTTAAATTTAAATTTTTTATTATTTTATTCCATATAATATATATTGATGTCCTATGTTAAATTTTTAAAAAATGGGGCGGGTCTACACATAGGATGGCAGGCGGTACCACAAGTGCCTGCATGTATCTGTTGTCCAAGAGATGATATGGTGGGCGATATGTATAATTGCCTATGGGTGATTTTGTCCCACACCCATTTTATTGTCCATGCACCAAGGGTACCGCTTGCCAACTAGGAGCTACTGGCAAGCGGTATGGGGATGCTAGACACCGCTTCATGAAATAGTGGATATCCAAAATCATGGTGCTTTTTGCATTGAGCAATCAATTTCATGTTGAAATTATCAGATAAGGGATGGCATCGGAGTTTGAAATTAAAATGATCTATCTGATTGGAAGATATATTGCAGCCGGAATGATCATTCATCATTTTCAAACATGCAGCAAAATCAAGAAAAGCATACAAGAATTGACCAAGCAAAGAAAGATTGCATTTCAAAACATTTGATAGCAGGTCATGAAATTTCAAATAAAGATTACATATGGAAATAGAGCTTCATTGTTTCAATATTTGGTTTGTACAATATATACCTGCTTTACATTTTTCCATGCCCAAAGGTAAAAAATCATAAAACATTGGCTCAGATGTTGATCCTAACGAGAGTTATTTGGGTCCAGGGAGGGTGATGGCATGGAAGGCTCTCCTTGAGTGGCAGCCTAGTCCGAGGTGAGCTCATCAATAGAGAACATTGGCTCAGGATCCTGAGCGAGTTGGTCTATAGTTGGAGACACTGTAGGCTGCTCAGGATCCTGAGTGGAGACGGCGCATGGTGCTCGGGGTCCCGAGCAGGATGGATTATGGCTGGAGATGGTGCAGACTGTGGGGGTCCGGATTGAGGAAGGGGTATATCTAGCTTCTGAGCTATAGCTGAGAGTATTCCTCTTAACTCAGCTACTTCTGTCCTCAACTCTCTCACCTCCCTTGCCAACATGGTATATGCAAAAAATCTAGGAACACGTGGAGATGCGAGCGAGGCCCTAAGAGGTGATGGGGCTCTCTCTGCATTGGGCCCTAAATTTGAGCTCCTCTATCCGTCGCTTCAACCTCTACCTCCTCCTGGGAAGGTACCTCCTCTGCTCCTTCTTCGGATTTGCTTCCATCATCTTCTTCCATTTATCTCTCGTTCTTCTTGTCCATTTCTTGCATGTATTCGGAGACTTAAATGCCTATTGTTTTAAGGAGGATAACTCCTACCCAATCCTTCTTAAGTGAAGATACCTGCAGGTAAGCCTCCCTATCTAGCGAAACTTTAAAATGCTTGAATATTTTTATGAGCCACACATCGTAGGGCACGACAACATCTGTCCTCTGGGTAGGCAACTAAAGGCAGTAAACATAAGCTTCAGTAGGCTGACACTTTGGTAAGTGTAGATTTTTCATAGTGTTTGAGCCTCAGAGTGAGTTATTTGCTTTTTCGCTCCTAGCTTGGGCATGAACATGCTTTTCAAGACCTTTTTGAGCATTCTAAGTTCAATATTAAGGTCTCTTATTCTCATAAATGAATCGGCCGAAGTGTATTCATGGTCGATGGACAAGTTGTTGGATATTTGCTCCTTAGTCAACCCATCATCCTCTTCAAAATTTGAAACACCAAGTATTTCACCTAGATGTTCTTCGGCAGATAGTTGAATTATTCTAAAGTCAATTTTCACTCCCTTTACCATTGATTTATAAGTGTGAGGATTTCAGTTAAAGTGAAAAATGAGCACCAGCTCCCTATAGATAGGTGCATCATATTCTAAAACCTCACCTAAACCTTGATAATTTAGCATGGCTCTAATGTCAGACTTACATTCATCAAGAAAGTCAAGGTAAATTTTCTTCTGCACATGCACCGGTCTCCCCAACATTGAAGTATAGAATTTGAATTTTTTTTCTTCACCAACAAAGTAATACACTGGCAAATCATGCAACTCAAACTTTGCAGCCGGTACCCTCTACCTCCATGGGAAGGGATTTCAAGTCATACATTGAAAGCTGTGGCTTCGCCCTTTCTCTTACATGCACTTCATGTTCCCTTTCATTCACATGGCTTTAGGACAAAGGGTTACCTACCTGAGTTCCCAAGCGAGTCCTTTTAGATGATGAAGGTTGAGAGGGGGATGTAGCTTCTTCCATCCTAGGCCTTTTGGTAGCCCCACGAGTCTTAAAAACTGTGACCTTGGACTCCATTACTTCTAAGATTTAGAATGGGCTTAGTTAGTGTGGGGAAAATGGGGCAAACAGAGAGTGGAGAATCATAGGTGGATGGGGCTTGCGATGGAAGGAGGTTGGGGAAGGCTAATAGGCGACAATGCGGATCCAATTGACGCCCAAGTTTTTGACTTATTCGAATCAATAAGAGTCTATAATTGTAGACGCCTATGGTACTAGGCACCCGGTGTCCCAGTGACACGTCAAATAATTGGGATGGTGAAAAGTTTTATTTTTAATTTTAAATATTAAAAATTGAATAATATATACAATTGATGGGTTTTGTAAATTAGATATTAAATATTAATTCTTGGGTAATAGATATAATTGACATTTTTAATTATGAAATATATTTTTGGTTTAAATTAGGTAAATTAGTTTTAACTTGGTTTTAAATTAGCTTTACTTATAATATATACCATTGATAGGTTTTTACCATTGGCTGAATGCACATATGTCTTCAGTTCCAAACTCTCATTATAACGGGATTACGTATAACAGGCCAAGCAAGGTCAGCCAAGGAGCAGATGCTAGGGAGTGTCGTATAGAGTACTAATAATATTTTTTGGTTATCTAGATAAAAATAATATCATACTTCAATCTTTATTTTTACATAATTTATAGAGCTTAAATAATAAATTTTCCTAGTCTCATGCAATCTTTATTTAATAGGATGTTTTAATACTATTTTATGATTTATCTTAAGATTCAAACTAGAAAAAGTAGAAGTTGACTATTATAAATCATGTTTGGCGTCAAATTATTTAATTGGTCGTTTGGTGTTTAATTATTCTAGTTTTATTTTTAATCTAAAACATATAATTATCATAAAATATCTTTTACTAGACTGTTTGTAATGAAAATAGAATAATTTATCATTTAAGCATACAAAGTTACATAAAAATAGAGGATTTAGCTAGATATTGATTTTTATCCAAATAATGGTGCAAACTCTTCTATTTTTTGTATTTGATTTTAATTTGATATTAAATAATTAAATAGTTATATTACCTAAGTGTCAAATCAGTAAAATTCACTATGATATTTTTTCCTTATATTTATTTCTTTAAATACTTAATTAGCTTGAAAATCATAACAAATTCAAAATTCTTAAAGGATTAAAAAATTTAAAATAATTAATCTAATCCGAATCTAGTAGCAAGTTCAAGTCTATTTAAGCTTTGGGCAACAAATGAGTTATTAAATTAATTTAAGACTATATTTTAAGTTAGGTCCCAATGTAATCCAATTGAGTATAACCTAACTTATTTTAGTTTTTTATTATATAATATTGATAAATATATTAAATTATGAATTTGAGAAATAATTAATAAAATATCATATTAGTTATTTAGGCACAAGATTGGCAGATGGTACCACGGGCGCCTACGGTCTTGATCAAGTGCGCGAACAATAGGCTTTTAAAACACCTTTATTTTGAACCATTTAAGTTTGCCTTTTTCGCATCCTCATCCACACCTCCATTCCCCTGAGCAATTTTTCATCCATTCCCTATCCTTCCCTTCCCATGCCTAAGTGGTGTTGATGACCTCCTCAATCAAGTTCCAAAAGCTCACATCTTAGGCCTGCAATGCCACCCATCTACAACCCATTGTTAGAGCATTTCTTCATGCGAGTCGTTGGAGAGGAGGCTTTACGATCTCTCTTCATTCTCCTGATAGCATCCACTGCTTGAATCAACTCTACTACACTTGGTATGTGTTCTCCAACATTTTTTTTTCAGTTTTAAGCTCTATTGGGTGAATGGTCTAATTTAATATGTGCCCTAGAAGAGGGGGTTTTTACACTAGTCTGGCATCATGAGGGGGTGTTGAGTTGTTTAAGGGTTTGGAACACAAATGCGTGGTGGGTTGCGAATGAAGAGGATGGCAGAAAGTCATCTCCTAAAAACCAGATTCATTTTGGGTTGTGGTTGAGCCAAAGATGGTACTGCAGGCCTCCTCCATATTGCATATAGTTCCGCAGGCGCGTACCATACCGCCTATGGTACCATCAGTATGGCAAGCAGTATGAGGATTTAATTTATGCTATAAGAATGAATAAATACATGTTCATAATTGTTCATATCATGTATTTTTATTAATTTATAGTAGTTTTCAAGTTATTTGATTTACATTGATTTTTATTATTATACAATAATGCTCAAGTTATTCAATTTACATTATCCTCATCCCAAACTATATTTTTGCAAAAATTAAACATTATATTGGGCGCATGGTTTCATTAACCCACAAGGTCCGATGAAGCCCTTCATACATATGCATGGTTGAGTTTATGCAATGCCCCACTTTGAATTATCCTATTCTTATAGAGATGGATAAATCATGGATCCATGAGACAAAAAAATTGAGCCATAAGTATATAGATAGGGTTCAACAGTTTCTAAAGTTTGCCAATCTGATCATGGAAGGTGATAACACAATATTTTGCCCAAATACAGCTTGTGATAATCGAAAATTATTGTCGCTCGTAGAGGTAGGATAATAGTTGTATAAGAATAGAATGATTGGACATTATACGATCTGGGTCCACCATGGAGAAAATAGAGTCTCACTAGTAGAGCTCAATCAAGTGTAAGAAGACATTAGAAAATTGTCAATAGGCGGCTTTGAGTATGATGAAGATGTTGCAAAGATTCTATGGGACATGCAGGATACATGTGAAACACACAACAATAGCTCTAATGATGGGGAGATGGGGGCTTATTCAAAATATGACAAGTTACTTCAAGATGCGCAACGTGAGTTATACCTTGGGTGTAAGAAGTTTTCTTTAGTGGGCTTCCTAGTGAGGTTGATGAGTTTGAAAGTGGCAAACCGATGGAGCAATAAATTTTTTGACATGCTATGAGAGCTTTTGAAAGATTTTTTACCAGAAGGAGAGTTGTTACCTATTAATTTTAATGGTGCCAATAAGATTTTAAAAGATTTAGGTCTTGGATATACCTTAATTCATGTTTGTGAATATGACTGCATTCTATTTTAGAAGGGAAATGTCAACCGATGTTTGGTACTTCATGTTGGAAAGATAGTGAAGTGATCGATAAGAAGAAGATCTCTCGCAAGGTGTTATGCTAATTTCCTCTTATTCCTAGGTTACTGAAATTGTTTTGGTTGAAAAAGATGGCAGCTAATATGGTATGGCACAAGGAAGGTCGAGTTCAAGAGCTTGATGTCATGTGACATCTTGTTGACTCTATGGCGTGGAAGGAATTCGATAAACAATTCCTGACTTTCACAAATGATCCACAGAATGTCGGGCTAGGGTTGATGAGTAATTGTTTCAATACATTTGGTAACGCGAGCACGACGCACAGTATGTGGCCAATCATCCTACTACCATATAACTTACCTTCATGGAAGTGTATGAAAGAATAGTTTACTATGATGACCCTACTTATTCCAGGTCCTACTTGGGTGCAGATATTGATGTTTACATGCAATGACTACTTACTTTCTTAAGGGATGCTAAATACTTGGACAGATATACTACCAATTTATCGAGATGTGTGAATATAGAAGATGACATAGTACATGGTCTCAAGACTCACAATAGTTAATCATGTTGTAACATACCTTTTAGGTAGACATGCGGGGATTCTTATGCAGTGACATTTCTAATATAATATCTGAGCTCGATAATTTTTTCAAACTGTTGTGCTCAAAGACTTTATGAGAAAGTGTCCTAATTTAGATCTCAAACAATATCATCATTTTGTGCAAATTGGAACATATTTTTTCACCAGCATTTTTCGATGTGATGGTCCACTTATGTATTCATCTTCCCAGAGAAGCTTTGCTTCTTGGACCCATGCAATATAGATGGATGTTTCCAATTGAGAGGTATCCTTGAGAACTCTATACAAATTGTACCTTCCAAACATATAAATACACGATAATAAAGCTCTCAATAGCGAAAGGTTCATGAATACTCCCGTTGAAGTCTCAAGTGACCTCCAGATATCAAATTTAAATAGAGAGCCTTATCCTAATGAACAATTAGACAATATTATCTGTATCTCAATAGTGGATGAGATTTCTGATATTCAATGATATGCCACTGTGGATTCAGTTGATTTGGACACCAAACATGAAGATCATGATTGAGGCATAGTACACTAATCCCCTACCTTCTTGTAAGGCAAACACAGGCTTGCTTGCATAATTTCCAAATGTCATTCATTCAATGTTACCCTAACTATGAAGTCTACAATAGTTGTTAAGCATTTGGGCCATTGTTGCGGTCAAAACTTCATGAAAAAGGACCTCTAGGAAATTTGGTTCAGGAGGCGGTACCGCAAGCCATATGGGGAACCGCCCGTGGTGCCACTTTTGATTAAACTCCCATACCCATCTCCCTGTCTGATGGTAGGTAGTACGATAAGAGCCTGTGATGCCGCTTGCCGAGATAGGTGGTACTGCGGGTGCCTCTAAATAGTGTCGATGGTCCTATATTTCCCATAATGGCTTCTTGTTATCCACCAATTCTGTCAGGAGTTATTGCATATTAATAGCATAATCTATTCACATTTGCTTCATTCTTTACATATAATCAAACATAAGTTTTAATTTAGAAATTATACTTCAATCATACATCATATTCATTAAACTGTTGCTCCCGTTCATCCACATAGGTTGCATTCATCTTCCCATGCAAATATGTAAACCTATGATTCTGACAAATGTCATTCTTATGTTTTGTAGGTATCTGACCATGATCCTTGGATGCGATCGAGGACGGGCTCGTTTTACACAACCCGAGTAATTGTCTCTCATGTGCCTCCCCTATAGGAGGACAATGTGGATGCAGGCATCCATGGAGACACAAGAGTCTGCACGACCCCTTGGATCCAATTGCCACCGCATACCAGCCCATTCCCCAATGCCTTTAGATCTGAAATGCAAGACTTTCCTTCATCATCAGGGACTAAGGCGACCTCCAGTGGTATGTTTTTCACTATTATAAATTTCAATTATGGCTAGAACACATTTGTATCATAAGTTCTCAATGTATATACATGCTAATATTCTTTCTTGATAGGAACTTAAAAAAGAAAATGGGGTCCATTGAAGAAATTATTTATTAATGATATGAAGAAAAGCCTCAATATGATGCCCATTGAGGTTAACCCTGATACTGGGAAGCTAAAACTGAACAAGATCGAAATCATCTTCTAAGGATCATTTGCTATATTGTGAGAGCATTGGCACTGATGGTAGACAAGAAGAAATTGACAGACATAACTAAAGAAGAAAAACAACTATGATTGCTAAATTGAAATTAAAGAAGGGTACAACCCTCATTTATAAACTCCAAGTTAATCATGCTCATGATATTGTTAATATCATCCAACTTTGTTGGCTTCCTTTTACAGTCATGCTTTGATATTAAGGACATTGAGGAGGATTGGGTCAAATTGATCCTTGAGGACTACTTCAAAAGAGTTCAAAAAGACAATTATGATCACTACTTTAAAGTCGTAAGTACAGGCAAAGATCCAAATACTACACCACTTGCAGGAGTGAAGATTCCCAATTGGACCTTCCTCTGCACTTACTTTAGTTCCCCTGAATTTTAGGTACATTACTTTTAAATATGATTTCTAATACCATTCCTTGGAGCATCTACTATACCTTCACTATTTTTTCTGTAACATAGCTATGAGTGTTCCTCCTACTTGCTTTAATATAGTATAAGTCATCGATAGCTAAGGACAATAGGAAGAAGATGAAGTATGCACACTACATGGGGCTAAAGCCATTTATGGTTATTCTAGATGAAGGAGTAGCGATATTTCTTTTTGTAGTTACCAATTGATATTTCTATTTAAAATCACTACTTTCATACACATTAAATACTTATCTTTTGTGGAATAAGAGAATGAAGACCTCGATAGGTCAATTGACCAGATTGAATTATCCAAGAAGACTCGAATGCATAAGTTAGATGGAAAATTCATAGCCCTAGAAGTAGAGGATGCATACGTGAGTACAACTAACTTCTTAATTATTTTATACACATTCAGGATTTCTAGCTACTATGTTGTCTAATGACCCTTACTGTAATTTTTTTGTTAACCTGCAAAAGAAGATGGTAGAGCTATAAGCTAGCTTGGAGTCTATAGAGTCACCGCTCACACTAGATGATATCTATGATAAGACAATGGGAAAGAGCTTTGGATACAGTAAAGGCTTAGGACACATTCCAAAGACACTGAAGAGTCGGTTCAGTTTCTAGTGGCTAATGAATGAAGCACAGCACTCTGGTCATAGCTAACTTCTACACGAGATCGGTTGACCTCTACTGAGGAAGAACTTAGGGGTACCAAGGAAGAGATAGCAACCACCAACCAACAGATTAATGCATTATCAGATGAGATAAGGCACATTGGTCATTGCTAGAGTCATGGTTCAATCAGCTGACACCTTCCTCATTGGCCACATCTCAATTGGGCATTCCAAATATACCTAGAGGTAATTTAATGCTTTAAATTTGATAGACTATTGCATATTGGTTTCATTCTTATTTATTATTTTCATACCCTAATATGTTAATCCTATTTATTTTCCATGTGAATAGGACTGTCAAATAATGAGAAGAGTTAAGGAAAATGATCACCTTATGAAGACCATACGCTCGTACCGCTAATGTGTAGAAGTTATAGCTCCCCAGTAGTTTAAGAGAGGCCTCAACTTGTGGATGACCCCCAAAGTTTTCTTCTTTATTTATTTCATTAAGTGTCGATGATTTTCTATTTTACTCTTCTAAAACTATGGAAAGTTTATGACATATTGTCTATTCATTTATAGAGTTTTTATGATTCATATGTGTGTTATTTTGGGTTTAAAGTTATATAATACATTTCTATTTTTTATTTCCAATTTTTTTACCTATACCTATGAAAGAATAGGTATTGCAATGGTAGATAAACACAAAATTTGGCCAAATATAATAAAAAATTTTGTTGGCCGCATTTGATTTAAAGTAGTAAAAAATCTAGTTGCATTTGACCAAAGGTAGCCATTTAAATTTGGCTAGATTGGACAAACGTAGCCAACCTAATTTGGCTGCAAACGCAGTTATTTTGGGATGATTGTATTTACTCAAATGCAACCAAATTGGGTTGACTATGTTTGGCTAAACGCAACCAAATTCAAATGGCTACATTTGACAAAATGCAGCCAACTTGGGTTGGCTGCGTTTGGTGCAAAGGCAGCCAATGAGTTGGCTGCTTTTGATCAAATGCAACAAGGCAAATGTAGCCAACTGGCGACCAATTGTTTTCACTGCACTAGGCCTAATGCAAACATTTTTTTAACCAAATGCAACCAAATTGTTGGCTGCATTTGGTGAATTTTGCTATAGTGGATCGACCATCGATCCAAAACGTATCATGTGTCTTAATTTGCCCGTGTTAAAGTTTTTTTTCGGAGGTGGATTACTTGCAAAATGCAATGCAAAGGTCATCTTGAGAAATAAGTGGGAAGCTGTTTGGCCATGAAATTTTGAGGGCTTAAGACCACTATACCTGTGATTATAGGTCCTGGGATATATATTCCAAATATATATAATCCAATCCATTTAATTTTTTAATTATCTAATTAAGCCATGTATGAAAAAGAAATAATAATAATTTATCATTTATTTTGATGAAAATTGATATTGCACTAAATAATTTTTTTCATGTAATTTGATATCCTGAAATTATAAATTATTCTAATTCCATTAAGGATACTCTGAAATGATGTTTTAAGCCTATTTTATAATTCAAGTTAAGATTAAATTAGCAAAACTAAGAAGATATGTTAAATCTATGATTATGATTAAATAAAATCAATGGTTGTTGGGAACCATAAAACAAATTTATTAATTTAAGGAAAAATATCATGAATATTATGTGGGCTCTAACGCCACATTAGACCTTGATATAATCAAGGAACTTGCTCCTTACAATACCAGAAAAAGGCAATACCACCTCGAAAGCATCCTAAAGGCACTAGGAAGTATATTATTTCAAGGAAGACAATTCTAACTAGGCAATCTTTTATCACCAAAATTATTTATGCACAAGACATTATATCATATGTGCACTGACCCAAGCTCAATTATAAAAGCATATGTATGCATATTTTATAGAACAAACTCTCCATTATTCATATACCCTCTCGGAGTACTTTACTATCTTGAGTGTCGGAGTGTCTGCATCGGGACCACCCCCAGCACCCTTTGACGTTTTCTCTGTCTTATAGGGTATCCTTGTAGGATCAAAGAAAAGCAACTTTGATGAAGCCCAAACATTGGCATTATCTATAAGAACCTTTAAAACACAAAAACAATTAAGGAAGAAAGGTAAATCCAATGTCTTAACTATATAAGATAACTTCAACTATCTAGGTGCTATCAAATTCTTATTTTTTTCAAGTAGATAGGGTCACATATACTATTATCTATTTTGTCTTACCTTTACCATTCCATTCATATATTATTTTGCTACCAATCATATTATGATACCAAATCCACATGCACACTTGGATGATCTAGGTTGACCATTTAGCTAATAAGCATATCAAGAATCATCAACATGCGCTATATAGTTGGGCGTATTAAAAAACAATCCTAATTATCAAGGATTAAGGAAACAATGTTAAGTCTAACTCCTTAACTAGCTCGATTGTAATGATGAATATATAACAATAACTAAGTTTTGATGATGAGCAAATACGTGAGTGAAAAATTTTGGCACTAAAAAGTTATTTTAGTGTTGCAGAAATAAATTAATAAAAAAAGAGAAATACATTAAGGAAGAATTTAAGAATGATATGCAACATGTAACAACTTATATTAAATTTGAACATATCACATTTAAGGATTCAGTGGAAGAAAACATGTGAATGCTTCATAAAATACAAGTTCTGAACTTTAGAGGAAGCCTAAGAGGAATGAACTAAACTCTAAGATCATGTTAAAAGAGTTCTAAAGATATTATAGAAGAATCTGAAGACTTTGAAGGATGTTTCATAGGTTGCATTAATTAAAGATCAAAGTCTAAAGACTTCAAAGGCAATTTTAAAGGAAAGGTTAGAGGTCTGAAGATCATTTCTAAAGTATAGAATGGGTCTGAAGTTTCAAAGGAGGAGTTTAGAAGAGGATATTAGAGTTTTAGAGGTCTGAAAGACCATCTGGAACTTAACATAGAACATAGAAGACCTTCAGAAGAAAAACTTTAGCTTTAGAAGTCTGTAAAGCTAGACATTGTAAGTTGTTAATGTTTAGATGCAAATTTTAGAAGTTAGAACTTGAACTTCAGAGGTCTGAACCACCTTGTTGGAATGCAACTCATCAACTAGGTAGAGTTCAAAAGTTTAAAATGAGAATTTACATCTCTAAAATTTAATACAATAATAATAACCGACTATGCTACCTGACCTTCAGAGTTATGACGTTGAACTTTAGAGTTTTAAAGAGTGCTCGTTGGAAAGATTGCTTTGAGTGAACAAAAAGCAATGTTAAATGGTCAAAAAGTTTTCAAAAATAGCAAATAATGGTTAAATCATCTTCAAAGGATATATATAGAGATTCAAATATCTAGAATAATTTAGTTGAGTGAATTTAAATGAGCATTCACAAGCATTCAAGTTTTCTTCCAAATTATCAACTCCCACTATGCTTAACTCTGATCAAGCATTCAAACGACATCTTCATAAAACTTTAAGGAGTTTAAACTTTTTGTTTTCTTTACTAAATCATTTATTACTTTGTTATTTATTTGTGTATACAATCTGCCTAAGTAAGAGATATTAAATTTGAATAATTTATTTACTATTTATAATTCTATAAGCAAGGGGCTTATAATTTTCTGTATATTAAATATAGTGAGTAGGAAAGACTTGCTAGGGTTGTAAGAGTTTGTTAGTGAGCTTTGGAAAACCAACTTGTGTTTGTTTAAACACATGTTAGTGGAATATGAGTGTAATAAGTGAGAGTGACTTAAAGAAGCGAAGTGGGAACCCTGCTTGGGCCAAACCACTATAAAACAAACTATCTTCTGTGCTGTTTTATCTTTTTATATTCTATTTGCACAGAGATCTTTTATTTGCACAAATATCTTTATCAACTACAAGCATGTTAAACCAACTTGTAGGAAAATCTAAAAGAAAGTAATTTATTTTTTGCATTTTGTGGACTATTGAATTATAAGATCAATTTTTAGCATTTTGAATGAATGCAAGTCTAATCTTTATTATCAGTGGCTTTTCATGAGGTTAATTATGCATAAGAAATTAATTATTTACTCATGATTGGGAATAGTAATGGTAGATGGGATAAAAGTTATTCATTTTATTAAGGTAGGAATCATGTGAGCCTCATCAAATCATCCATAGTAATTATTCATAGATAGCATGTAAGTCTACCCTTAGGAGAATTTTATTTAATATGGTCACTACTAACTGACAAATTTATAGAAAGTAACTTGTTTTAGCAACTCAAATTTGAACAAATATGAACCATTAATGTATGGATATAATAATCTTTGGCCATCTAGAGTAGATTTAGCTACTTGCCTTTAATAGGTTTAGTAATAAAGTCCTAAATATTGAGGCTTATCGACTACAATGACTTAATGGATGAAGCTTTTCGAGGACTTGGAACACTGAACATCTACAAAAATATTATCAATAGACTAGATAAATTTATTGGATTTTAAAGTTAATTGCTCTAGACTCTCTTCTAGCTTGATAAATGAAAATTCTATGGAGGAGGAAGAAGAATTTAGGATGGGAGAAAATGCAAGAGAATTTAGAATGCTTGATTTGACCACTTTGCCTAAGATAGTGGATGGAAGAAAGGTCCCAAAGGCAAAGTTCAAGCCTAGGGACTCCCCAACCTTTTACTTTGGAGGAAGAGACCAAAAGCTCAAATTTTCTACATCAATGTAGGGGAGGCCTGTACATATATAGTGAATTATTCCTAATCTTCTACTTTAACTAGAGACCTAGAGAATACTACTCAATGGTGAAGGGAGTATAGATTAGATCCGGAACCATTATCACCACCCCTCAACAATATTTGATTAAATATTGGGAGTACCATCAAAGGAAGATGAAATGGATATTGATGCTAAGCAAGTATTCAATGCATTATCCACTGCATAGTTTATGACAAGGCCCATCATTTTATGAAGATAATGGATCTAAATATAAAGATGTAGATACTCAGAAAAGTGTTGGAGTCTATGCTTGTGCCCAAGCTAAGAGGCATAGAGATTGTAACAGAGTATGAAGTGAAGGTCCTTTGGAAAATTTATAACTACAAGAGAGTTAGCCTTCCAAGGATCCTATTCTATACTTTCGGATACATACTAAGATTTTTGAGCATTTTCATGTGTTTGTTCAAGGAGAGTCAACCATATACATGTGCACCCTAAAGAATGATTTGATTGGTGAGACACTTCTTAAAAGAATGCAAATACAAGAGGCAGAGTATAGGGCAAAGCAAGATGAGAGGCATAACCAAACAATGGAGGAAAAAGAAGGAACTCTATCAAGAGAAGACAATGAAGGGGATGAATAGAGAGAAGCAACCTCTCAGGGGGATAGAGGAGAGGAAGAAAGAGGAGAAGAAGAGAGGAGAGAGATAGGATAGGATTGCATGGAGCACACCTCCTTATCCTCATAAGCTCCACCTCCTGTGGCCATGCCAAGATCTTCCTCAGTCTATGCTAGATTATTTACTAAGGTAAGGCAATTAAGAGAGGATTTCACCCAGCTAATGAGGGATTAGGAGAGAGGTATGCATAACCTGGAGCGAAAGATGGATCTACTTCTATTCCATTTCGAACTCCACTACACTCCATCCCTCTTATGCATCACCTGTCTCTTATGCATCTCATCCTGCATCATCACATAGCCCTTTTCTAGCTTAGGAACCCAACTCCACCCCTACCCCTGGTTCACAACTAGTTCCTGTTGGGATTATTATATGATTTTGATAACAACAAAATTTATCTTAAGACTTAATCTATGCTAATGATGATTTTAGTCTAGGAAGCCGAAATGAAGACAAATATGCTTGGTATGAATAATCATTATTGCAATATTTTAAATGTAAGCATATTACATAAATTGTTTTAGAGAATGAAGAATTTATTATGATTCATAGTACATTAATCTTATTTATTATATGTTAGACCATAGATATATCATGCGCTTTATAAAGTTATCACTTTAAGCTTTCATTAAAAATACAATATGTGATTTATTCATATTTTACAACTTGTGAAAATCATGTGAGAGTAAACATTTTGATAAGTGTGCTTCACAGAAGATATTCTTTACATGAAAAGAAATTATTCTTAAATGATTTATCCATACTCTAACTTATGTATATTATATGTGGATAAATGTATTTTGATTCATAATGAAAAATGTCAAGTTAACAATGTGGCAAAAGTATAGAAATTTCCATGTGCAGGTATGCTACTATAGTAATTTTGCAACAATAAAAAAGCTAAAGTACTACTACAATAGCAGATGAAGTAGAATTGCTATAGTGGAAGACAATGTGAATTGTCTAAGACGAAGTGAAAGACGAAGTGGATTGTTTAAAGTGGAAGACGAAGTAGAAGATGAAGTAAAGCTTCATACGAATTAGTAGATGAAGTGGAAGATGATGTTCAAATTAGCAGACAAAGTAACAAACGAGTTGCTACAGTAATTTGCTATAGTAATGCTGCTATAGTAATATTGCTACAGTACAATAGACAAAACTTCAGGCGATCAACAAACAAAGTAACAAAGTAGTGTTGTGCTACAGTAATGCTGTTATAGTAACATTGCTACAATAACTCTACAATAGTAATTAATAGACAAAGATATTCGCCTGCTACTTACTGTAAACAAAGCGGTGCCACATTGATCTGCTATAGTAACTCTACTGCAGTAACTTATTATAATAAAAATTTGTTATTTTCAAATATAAAAAATTCAACACTCTGCTACAGCTAGATTTTGCAATGATATTCTTCTAAGCTGTCCATAACCTTTTTGGATGGTAAAAATAGACAATCCATTAAAGAAAAATAAAATGCTTGAAGGTTCTAAGTACTAAACAAGAATCAAATATCAAGAACTCATTCATATCTCCGACTGAAGGACTGCAGATATTTGGTCCAACCATTTACCACATTTCAAAAAGTTTAAGTTACAGAGATTTCAAAATATGCTCAAATATGTCAATCTAAATGCTCTATTTGAAATTTCAAGAAATAATGAAAAGGCAATGGATGAAAGAAGAAGTTCAAAGAGGCAAACAGATCTATTTGAAAATGAAGAAGCCCAACTTCATCTATAGACAAAGTAGGAGACAAAAAGAGTTTGTCCAGATGGAAAGAGATTTTGTTTGATATTAACTTTAGACAAATGTAATAAAACAATAGTCAAAGTGGAGTACCTGAATGTGTCAGAATTTATGGTCTTCTTTCCAAAATCATGAATCAAGTTAGAGCCGCAGCATCTCTTTATTCATTAGTTACCTGAACCAGCTATTCACCTTATTCTATGTCAAGGTCGTCACTATAGAACAACTCTAATCATATGGGAATAAATTAGAAGATGATGTTTTCAAATGGGAGATTATTAGAATGGTTTTCTAATTTTATTTCTTACTCATCTACTTTCGTTTGTGTTTAATGTAGATCATCTTTCTCCAATGGTCAAGTTTTCAAGAGAGCTATCTAAGGAGAAGAGATTAGAAGATTCAAAGGTGATGATGGAAGACATTTCAAATGAGTTTATTCTTATGCAAATCCTTCCACCCATGGCCAAGAGTTTAAACCATCATTTATCTTTCATGAGCTTAAACTACATATCCTTATGGCCATTATTTTATATTTTGAGAAGCACTATATTTACGCCCCCAAGAGCGTGAATCCAGAAGAGTGTTGTGAACACGACTTATGCCCTTTAGAGTTGATATCTAGAAGATTACTAGGAGCATCATTGTATTTCCATTATATGGGATATAGTGAAACCCAAAAAACAATAAGTGTATGCTCTTGAAAGAGTGGATGTAGGGATGGGGTTTCCAAACTACTTTGTTTGTGTGTGTTTGTTTATTTGTGTGATTGCTTTACTTTCCTTGCACTTTATTGCTTTATCATTTATTTCATATTACACAACACACAAGCACAAAAAGAGAGGAAGTAATCTTGTAAGGGATAAGCAAGAAATTTTCATAAATCTAATTCACTTCTTTCCTCTTGGGTAAAGCCATCCTACAGAAACCAACAGTTCCTTCTCCTATCATTGATCCTATCTTAGAAGTCTCATGACTTCTTTCCTAGATTGATGTTAAGGCTCATCAAACACCAAAGCAAAATGCCCCCTCTCCTCCCCCTTCTCTTAGGGTTTGATGCATTAACAAAAAGGGGAAGAGAAACAAAGAGAGAGAGAGAGAGAGTGAGAGTGAGAGTGAGAAAGAGGAGAAGCCTACGTGCCATCTGCTTGCAATGATGTATTTGTAGTTTCTTTATTAGATTTGTGATTTTGATGTATTTCTCAAATGTTAAAGCATGAATCTCTTGTGTTTCAATATACGTGGTTAACTATGAATGAAAAACTCCATTTGTGGAAGAATTTGTCTTGATTTAAATGCAATATATCCCTTGTTTTTCAATGACACTATGGTTAAGTCTAAATTATGAACGAAACAATTTAATTTAAGTAATTCATTTGATAAAAAGACACTGAATGGAATAAGGCTATCTTGTTCTTAAACTAATGAAAATGAAAAAGCAAGGATGAAAGGTTAAAAGATAATTAAATAGCATTTCTTAAATTGTATTTTATGACATATATCTTCCAAATCATTGAAAAGGGATAAATAGGAAAGTCCATAAGTTATCAACTTGGATTGAGTATAAAAGAAAAGTAAAAGTTTTATCAATCAAAAAAAAAGGGAGAGATTAAAATGCTTTAACTTGCATTAAAAATAAATTATCTTATTTTGATGATTAACAAAACCATAGCTATCGAGACATATGTATGAAATGGGCTATTTCAAGTGCGAAAACTTTCTAAGTTCAAGCTCCAAGTGCTTACTAGCGGCCTGGCATATTCGCCTATGGTCACAACCAATTGTTAGTTGCTTGCTATATTTTCTTATAAAGTTTTAGCAAGTCACCTTGTCACTAGACCCTGGCAGCTAAATGATAGTTGCTTGTCATAACCTCCTGCAATATCATAGTCAAAAAGGCTACATAACTTGATACTTTCTGCAACCTATAATAAAGACCACGTTTATGTGGAGCTAATTCAAAGGCACTTTGGAGCCACCTTGGAGTGCAACAAAATGCAAGGCACCTCTACCCTAGTAGCCCAAAGAAAATGATTGTGAAGTTGGCAGCACCATTCAAGGTACAATGAGCTGTTGAAACTAAGTGTATAGTTTTGATGATGATAAAACTTGTAAATAACTTGAACTTAAGATAATGACACTTTGGTAAGATTTTAAATAACAAAAAAAACCTACAAAGGAAAGGTAGTTGAAATAGAGATTTGCAAAAACTAGCCATTAGTGGTAGTTGGGACTCTCAAACCTTCAGAGGACACTCCCCAACCTTCAGAGGTCTAAAGAAGTCATTGGACTAGAAGCATCCTCCCATGCCATCATTCAAAAGAAAGAAGTCCTCCTTTAGAGGTTTGCATTTATTGCAGCAATGGTCACTAACAAGTTTACCTGACCTTCAAAGGTCTAAACCTAAATTCAAAGGTCCGAAGATGCTACTATAAGCTTTTTAGTTAAGTTGATTACAAGTCATCACTAACGGTTGAAAACTCAACAAGAATAGCTGCAGTGGCTCTAATCTCTTCCAAGGCTTATAGATAGAAGTTCCATTGAGGTGAAAGCAGATGGTTGAGGGTTACATAATCTAAACACAAATCGATCACAACAAACCCTATCAAGTTTCCAAGTACATTCATTCCAAGGAGCTTGTAACACCCAGGGTCTTACTTTTTGAGTAATTACGTGTTGGAACGCATTGTAGTTAGTAAATTGAGGTGGCGACATTTATTTTGAAATGAATAATACATGTATGCAAGTTAAAGCATCAATGTATGGTTATACGAATAATGATTTAATTTCAAATTGATTGAGGCAAAATTATGGTGTATTTTATGTTATTTTTATGTGGATAATGATGATTAAAATCATATGAAAAAGATGAAATCGAAGTGGACAAAATACACAACAAAAAGGGGAGAAAAATCGCACACAACAAGGGGCAACGCATTTGACACTACGACTTGGAATCTGGCACCACAGTGTTGGATTGAAATGGGAGAGACAGTGGCATTAGCACATTTGACATCGTGGTGTGGAATTTGACGTTGTGAAGTTGACTAGAGATTAAAGTCGGTGACCCAACTTTTTAGCCCATTTTTCATTCTGTTTTCCTCTGGTCTGTCCCATTTTCTTCCTACCCATGCCCTAACCCTATTATACCTAATTTCTTGCCCATTTTACTAGAAATCAAGAGGGTTTGGATGGGTAATCACTCAAGCATGTTTCTAAACTTGATTTTTGAAAAATTTGAATGGTGTAAAATGGAAAAAAGTCTGATTTTCTTCAATTTGAGGAGCTATTTTGAGAATGGAGCTTGGATTCTTGGCCTTGAGAGGAAACCATGCTCGAAAATCATGGTAAGTCAATTTCTCCCAACCAAATTTATGATTTTTGCCTAGTGCAGGTTTTGGGAAATTTCATGAATGGTGGTTTTGGGGGTAAATGATACAGAGTGAGGTGAAATTCATGAGGGAAAACATTTAATGCCTTGATTATTATGTTTTGAAACGTAATTGGGCATGAGAAATCCTGAGTTATGATAGCTAGGGTTTGTAAATTATAGAAATTGGGGAAAAGTCAAGATTATTTATAATTACCTTGGATGAAATAATTAATGGCTCAATTATAGAGTTTTGGAACTCGTCTAAGGATAAGAAATTTGGTTTTAGATGATGAACTAAATGGGGTTTTTGTGTAAATAAGTAATTAAATAGTAAATTATTGAAATTAAAGGCTTAATTATCATGTTTTTGTGATCATTTATATGTTTATTTTGCTATATGATGGATTTACCTTGGTGATAATGAAAACCCCTTGAGATAACTTGTTGAGACATTTGTATTTAAATGAGGTATATGAAAGATAAAATAAAATACCTTAAGGAAAAGTGAAATATGTGTAAACAGTTTAATTGTAACCCTGCAGACCTAATGCCCTAAGGGTATAATTAAGTTGGTTGGATATTAAAAGTATGGAATATGAATTTTATGATGATTAAGAATGCAAGTAGTCTGTTATTTTATTGTAGAATGGATAGAAAAACTATGCCTAGTAAAGTTATGATAAAAAGTCTTTGTATGAAAAATATATTTAAATAGACTTTTGTACATGTTATATGTGTGCAAGGTCCTTCATGCAGTGATTAGAAGCCAATTAAGAGACTTAAGGATATTGGAATTGAGCTTTAGCAAGGTAAGTAGGCATTCTTAATTGAAAGGATAAATCGATGGGGATATGTAATATCCCATTTGCTTATATTCTGGGCATGTATGTTTTGGGTGGAGATATTGGACATCCCATTTTTTCCTGAAGATGGATGTGTATTGAATACATGAACATATGATGGTTGAGGATAGAAAGTATCTCGTATTTTATGTATAGTGATATTTATTCTTGTGTATGGATGTCTAAATAAAAGGGATAGAGAATATCCCAGTATTGTATATGAATAAATAATTAAGACAACTTATGAATGCTTGTTTAGATAAGGATAACAAAGATCCCCTTATGCTATGTGAGTTGATATATATTAAATGGCATGAATGTATGGGTTGATAATTTATGGGGATCAGGATTATCCCATGATTCTTCATTTGGTATGAGATGATTGAATAAATGTGGATGTGTATATGGGAGCAATGAGAAACATTCCATGAATTATAGTGGTTGAATGATGTGATACTATGCCCGAATGGCACAATTATGATCTATAGTACCTGCTGGCAAAACTCTGATATTTGGCATGTTTTATACAATAAAGATATGACTTATGATATTATACGCCTGAATGGAGTAGGATGTATAGTGATTTGACAAGGACTTGAGTCTCATGGATATATTCATGATATGGTTACACGACCATGTTTTATTCATGTTCTAGTTGAGGACATGTTGTTCCTGAATTATTATTATTTTCTATTTGCCTACTTACTGAGTTGTCTAAACTCACATCTTCTTATTATTTTCTTGAACTGTTTTCAAGCTTTTTCTTCTTTAGCATGGATTTGAATCTTCTCGTAATCATTGTCATTTCCTTGTCTTCATCTCCACTCATGGATGCATTAATTTGGGATTCGTCATTCTCTGACTTAGCTTTAAGAGGAATTGCTTTCTTACCCTTTGGTTCTTCTATATTTTTTTTGCTTCATTAACACTTCATGAGTCATAAGAGAACCCATGAGTTCTTATAGAGTCATTGTGTCCAGATTTCTTGCTTCCTGGATTGCTGTTACTTTTAGCATCCATTACTTTGATAATGATCTTAGGATTTTCTTCACCATTTTGGGCTCGCATATTTCTCTCCTAGATGTTTCAGCCCAATTGTTATCAGCAGAAGTAAAGGGGCAATAAAGGCAGTTCTTTGCCTTAGCATCTTTCTCAGCTGCTAGAATGTCCTCAGCAATGTATTTATTTTTAGTATTTATGATAATCATACCATCCTTTATGGTTTTCCATAATTGATAATTTGAGGCAATTAAGAAATTTTTCATTCTCATCTTTTAGTATCCATAGTTTTCACCATCAAAAAGTGGTAGTCTAGAAGTAGATTGACCTTCAATAGAAGTGTTGCAGAAATAGCTAACCATAGAGATCTCTTCAAAAGTTATATGATTGGAACAGTAATTTATGACTGGTGAAGTCTGCTTTGATACCAATTTTTGGTCCCATTCAGATCGTGACTCAAGAGAGGGGTGAATTAAGTTTTTAAAAATTTTGGCTAGATAATAGTTAAAGTGTAAGATTAAAGAAATTACTAAAAACACAATGCACTTAGATAAGTATTTTTATAGTGGTTAGACCCTTCACTTGGGTTCCAACTCCACTTTTCTGAGTTAACCTTTTTTGCTAAACTCAGGTTCTACTAACACTTGTTGGTTTTCCAAGCTCACCAACAAACTTACACAAGTTGGTTTTTCAAGCTCACCAACAAACTTATAAAAATACTTAGTAAGTATACTACATGCTTTCACTACATAGATGCAAGTTAACAAACTTGCAGAGTAATACAAATATAAACTTGTACAAATATTAATGACTCTTATAGGTTGATTTTGTACGAGTTGGAAAGCAGTAAACACAAGCAATGTAGCAATAAAAGTAATGAGATTTAATCTCCAAAAGTGCTTGAATAAATGACTTTGAATGCTTCTTTGAATGAACTGCAGTGGAATTGAAATTCATGGAAGAAAATGCCTTAAAGACTTAGTAAATGCTCTCTCTTGTTTTTTCAATGTGATAATCGATTGTTGTCTTTAATCTCACTTAACTTCTTTTATATGTGAGTTCTCTGTCTTTCTTTGAGTTACCTGAATTTCTCTACTATGGTAGGTGAGAAACATTAAATGCTAAGAAACGTTCAAATTTAAGACCATTATACTTCAGTGTTGTTTTGGAGGCCATGAACTAACATCGGATCCTTTGAGCTTCTAAGTGAAATGGAGTTTTTTCGCACACTTTAGACATCACCATTTCTTTAGATGCATCGAAGATGCGTTTCTGAGGCTCTGAAGTGGGGCAACAAGAACGACTCACATTGGGATCTTGGAGGCTGAGTCCGAAGGCATTCATTGTCTCCAAAGTAAGTATTCTGTGACTCCAAAGCACATTCTTTGTTTCCGAGGCAAATATATCATGACTCCAAAATGCTATGTTTGAACTCCGATTCTGACTCCAAAGGAGTTCGTTGTCTCCGAAGTACCTTTCTCTTAACTCCGACGAGTTGTGTTCTCTGAAGAGTGATCTGTCAACTTCGAAGGCTATCGTTCGTTGCCTCCAAAGCACCTTGTTGACTCCGAAGGACTTAACATAGCCTTAAAGATTGCATACTCGTGATTCCGGAGTGCTTTGACTATCTCCGAAGGTTGCCAACCCATAACTCCAAAGTAAATGACTTAATGCCAAAGCTTGTAAATTTGTGATTCTGAAGTGCTATCAACACTCTCGCATTATTTTCTTATCTCCGAAAAGCTTCAATGGTTCCAAGACTTCCTTGCCGAATCTGAAGCTTGCTACTTCATGATCTTAAAAGATTTTTCCCTTGTCTCCAAAGCTTTTAAGTGTTTTCGAAGCGCCTTGGTTGGCTCCGAAGTATGTGACTTTGTGACTCCAAAGGAATGAACTTTAAAAGCAAAGTTGACTCCGAAGCTTCCTTGAAGACTTTTAACTATCTATTTTCTTGTTTTTAGTATATATGTAATTTATATACTTAATTCTTATGAGCATTTACTTGGTTTCTTCCTTCAAATATTATGAAATTTATTCTCAAATATTAGTTTGAAAGTACAACTACAAGTGCTTGAGAATAGACTTGTTAGTACCTTAATATTTCACTCATGTCTTTGCTTATCATCAAAACATATTTGATTAAGAATGTTCATCATAAGAATCAAGCTTATTTAAGTAGTATGTTCAACGAACTTCTAATTTAGAAATTAAAAATCAATCATACATCATGTTTATTAAATCGTTGTTCCCATTCATCCGCGTAGGTTGCATTCATCATTACAATAGAAAATACGGCTTGATTATTCTGACAAATATTATTCTTATATTTTGTAGCTATTTCACTATATCCCCTGGACACAGTCGAGGACAAGCTCATTTTACATGGCCTACGAGGATTGTCTCTCACGTGTGTCCTACACAAGAGGACAATGTGGACATCTCATTGCCTATGGAGCAAGCATCAGTTGAGACCCAAGAGTCTGCACGCCCCCTTAGCCCCAATTGCTACTACACACCAACCCGTGCCCCAATGCCTTTGGATCCAAAATGTAGAACTTTCCTTTGTCATCAGGGACACCAACTCCCTCCAATGGTATATTGTTCACTACCATATATTTCTTATATGGCCTTAACCCATATGTATTGTAAGTTCTGCCAAACTAAATATTATTTTTGACGTCTAATACACTAATATTTTTTCTTGATAGGAAGCGAAAAAAGGAATGGTGTCCCTCAAAAAACTCATTTATCAATGATATGAAAAAAAGCCTTAGTGTACTGCTAATTGAGATTGACCCTGACACAGGAAAGCTGAAAATTGAATAATGTTGAAAGCATCTACCAAGGACCGTTCACTATATTGTGATTGTCACTATTAGTACATAAGGTACCATGGTAAACGGTAGGGATTTCCTTTGGCCACATAATAAGAATATTCAATTTAAGAAAGAACACATTGGTTGTTAAGAATTCATATTTTGTTACTAGAACTTTTTTGTAAAGAAAGCATTTGTTGCAATTTTATTACTATAACACTATTGCAAAAAACTTTTATCAAAGAAAAGAAAAAAAATCATTGCTAAAGCACTACTTTATTACTCCTTCCAGCCCTAAAAGGAAAGGTGTGACATTTACAAATGACAGTTAGCAATGAAAAATTTTTCTTTACTATATATCATTATTCAAACTAAACATTCTTATAATGTCAAGTAGCAAGGACCAAGCTTTGGTTAATAAGTCCTCTAATTTCTTAAAGGATGACCTTCTAGTACTCCATATTTGGAGGCAAAATGAGAACAAGGGAATGATCAAAGCTATCGATGGATGGTGGGTCTTGCAGGATATGGCCCAGACAACCATGATCATTCCAAGAACATAAGCAATCTCTTAGCTTTACACTCATTTTTTTTTAAAGAGTACAAGACAAAAGTCCATTCTTAGGTGATCCTAGAGTTGGTTTTGGCTAATACACACACACCCATATATATATATATATGTGTGTGTGTGTGTGTATGTGTGTGTTATAAAATGTATTTTGACTATTATATTTAGTATTACATATTTAATAAAGATATTAAAAAATATTTCAATTGGAACCTTGTGTGGGCCACACTATTTAAAAAGGTATAAAAACATTAGTAAAATTTAAATTCACTTGTATCTATTCATTCAAGCATTGAAATATTATAAAATCTTATATAATTATTCTTAAATTTATTTTAATTTTAAGATCAATGTAAGCTTTTCATTAAAATGATCTTTAAAGCCCTAGCAAATAGATGATGATAAGATTAATGGTTAGGTTGAATTTTATAAAATTCTCAAGATGAGCCCAAATAAAAAGGTCTTACCAATTAACTTTGGTCGGGTGTACTCTAAAAGTATTATAAATCTCTCTCCATATATTATATATATAGGGGGGGCGCTTCAAAACAACTGGTTGCCAGCCCCACTCTGAGCAACCGTGTGATCCATTCGTTGGTTTCCAAGCGGGATGAATCCAGGCCTTCTATTCAAAAATGGGAGTTGTGCACGGGAGCTGTGTGAAATGCAATTTCATCTACCAAAATGGGGGAAGAATTTGAGCGCACTAAAAACAACTCTTCTATCTGAAACTAACAGCGACTCGCAGCCTCTCCCATCTCTTACCTCTCCCATCTCTAGCTTCCAACATCTCCAGCTTTTAGCATCCCATCGCAGGAAGAACAACTCTACCTGCTCTCGCCTCTCCCATCTCTCGCCTCTACCATCATCAGCTTCCAGCATCCCATTGTAAGAAGAACAACTCTACCCTCTCTCACCTCTCCCATCTCCAACTTCTAACATCTCCAGCTTCCAGTATCCCATCGTAGGAAGAACAGCTCTACCTGCTCTCGCCTCTCCCATCATCAGCTTCCAGCATCCTATTGCAAGAAGAACAACTCTACCCTCTCTCGCCTCTCCCATCTCCGGCTTCCAGCATCCTATCGCAAGAAGAACAGCTCTACCCTCTCTCTCCTCTCTCATCTCTAACTTCCAACATCCCTACGAAAGAAGAATAGCAGTAGGACCATTTTAACTTTGGTGGTGGTGACTTGTAGAGATTAGTTGCTGGATATAACTGGTGATTGTCTTTTGCTTGTTCCTTCTTTAATTATTTCCTTGTCTTCTAGATTCTTGTTTTATGACTTTTATTGCTGCTACATGGGTGGAGGTAACAGGGAAAGACTTTACCAACAGTATATGGTCCCTGATGCAATGGAGTTGCACAGTAGTGTCCAAAATAATTTCTGACACTGCTTAGTTAAGATAAAATTAGGGGTGTAGAAGTAGGGTTGTGGTAGCCATCCATGCTTCGCTATTTTTTTCTGTCTAGATTTCTCAATGTCGTTTGTGATAACTTCTGTTTTGACTTTGTATTTTTTCTTTGTTGTTGTTATTTTTCCTTCTTCAGGTTTTCCTCTATATGTAAAATTGGACATTTTCAAATGAGCCTATTGTCAAGTTTCTTGCATAGGTTGTGATGAAAATGACAACATCCTAGTCTTTCATGCTACTTAAAGTAATGACAATGTTCTAATCAGTCATGCAACTTAGGGTAATGATAATGAGCTGATTGGTTATGAGACTTGGGGCTATGATTTATTGAGTCTACTTCAAGAACTGATGAGATATTGAGATATGGTTGGTTATATACAGTTAAATGTCTGTTACTGTGATTTTGTGCCATGAGAAATATACCAATGAAAATTAATGGGCAATTCCAATTGTAGCAATGGCTGTCTTGAAATGTAAGGTACATCATGTGAATACTATAATATTCATCCACTGAATATGGCACTACTCAGGATACCAATAAGATCAGGCTATTGGCAGAGTTGTTGGCTTTACACACACATCTATTCTCATTTATTTTCTTGGTTAAACAAGGCTATAAAACCCACTAGCATCTAATGATATAAAACCCAACATAGGGA
This sequence comes from Pouteria campechiana, assembly GCA_036873735.1. Classification (NCBI taxonomy): domain Eukaryota; kingdom Viridiplantae; phylum Streptophyta; class Magnoliopsida; order Ericales; family Sapotaceae; genus Pouteria; species Pouteria campechiana. The sequence continues at coordinate 27,738 of JAYJMB010039921.1, forward strand.
TGAAGTTCAACTCTGAAGAAGATGCATATATTTTTTTGTAACAATTATGCAAGGTATTGTAGATTTAGTATAAAAAGGGATTAGATAAGGAGGTTAAAAAGTGGAGAAATATCTTGTCATATTTTTAGATGTTCTAAATCAGGAATGTAGCAGCAGAAGTTCATAAATCTTGAGAAAAGACAGATTGAGGCATGAAGTATAACATGTTGCAATTGTAGAGCTGTGATTTGTGTGAATAAAGGGGTCGATGAGACTCAATGGATTATAACAAAGTTTGTGGAGAACTACAATCATAAGTTGTTAACTCATATCAAATCGTATGCACTGCAGACACATAAGAGTGTTACAGATACTAAGTTAAACCTTGTTGCGAGTTTGAAAAATGCAGGTGTGGAAGTTGCCGGGGTAATTGATTTTTTTTTGCAAGTGAAGCAAGAGGGACATCTCAGTTGGGATATTTAGAAAAAGATGTCAAAATGCCTTAAAAAGAAGGCAAGCCAAGTATGATTCTAGTGGAGAAGCTTTGCATTACTTACTGAAAAAGAGTATTGAAGACCCAAACTTCAGTTTTCAAGTGAATGTTGATGATGAAAAATGTTTCTTATCTTGTTTCTTGGTTGATGGCATCTCAAAAGTGAATTATCAAATTTTTAATGATGTTATTTGTTTTGATAATATGTACAAGATAAATAAATATGATATGTCATTTGGACCATTTGTGGGAGTAAATCATCATAAGCAATCAATTTTATTTGGAGCTGGGCTTCTTCTTAGCGAGACGATTGAAGATTTCAAGTGGTTATTCAGAACATGGCTAATGTCATTGGTGGAACTCCACCAAAAGCAATTGTCACTGACCAAGACCCAGCAATTATGGTAGCAATTGCTGAGATTTTTCCACGGGCACATCACCAATTATGTTCTTGGCACATCAACAAAAAATTGCCAAAGAAGCTAGGACACATAATTCATAGCAATGAAAGTTTTATGTCAACATGGACAAACTACATTTGAGCTTCTGAAAGCAATGATGAGTTTGAAGAAAAATGGAAAGCTTTGATTGAACAGTACGATTTGCAAGAGAATAAATGACTCCAATATGGGTTAAATATTCGTAATATATGGATATCGGCTTTCTCTAAACATATTTTCTTTGCTAATATGACAACATCAGGGAGAAGTAAAAGTGTAAATTTCATATTTGATGGATTTATAAATCATAAAACTGGTTTAATTGATTTCGCCAGAGGGTATGAAAGGGCAATTGAAAGAAGGCATGAGATTGAAGTGCAGGCTAACACTAATACTTCATATGGGAAACCTGTGATGAAAATGGCGCATGTTATTGAAGTTCAGATAACTAGAATCTACACTCAAACAATCTTCAAAGAGTTCAATTCCAAGTAGAGAAAAGCAGTTACTATAATGCTTAGCTTCAGCATGTACATGAGGATGTGAAGCAATGACATGTGTTTAGATTTGGATCCCAAGAAAGTTAGAAAAAGCATTTTGTAGAGTGGAATGAAAAAAACCAAGTTGCACATTGTCCTTATTAATTATTTGAATTTCATGGCATTACATGTAAGTATATTATTGCATTGTTTAGGTTTAAAAATATTTTGAACATGCCTGCAACCCATATATTAAAGCGATCAACACAGAATGCGAAAATCAATACTATAAGAGGTGCATATTCATCCACAAGAATAGTTGAAGAATCTAATATGCTTTGTCAATTTATGTTGGAATAATAGTGAAAAAAATTTAAAATGAAGGAAGCCAATGCATTGGGGCATATAAGATAATCCAAGAGTTATTTGTGAAGGGAAGGGCTATAATTTTTGAGTTACTAGAAGAAAATACTATAGGTGTTAAAGATGTTGGGTAAGATTCATAAGCTGAGAATGTAGTTGAGGTGTGCGAGGGGGATAATTTCAGCACACATGTGAGTAGCCTTGATGAGAACAATCCTTCATAAGCTATTGCTACAAGTAATCAATTACCCATACAAGGGTCTCAATCCATAAGTATCCTTGCCCCACATATTGTTCAAGTAAAGGGAAGTACATGTAAAAGATATAAGTCAGCGGTTAAGTAACCCAGAAAAGGGGAAAGATTATGCCATGGTTGTTGGAAGTTTGTGGTGTGACATGACAAGAGAACTTTTCCTTCATTAAAAGTTGACAACTTACCAGGAGCTAATGAATTTGGATTGCATAGAGGGAAAGGTCATAGGCGAGGAGGTAAATTATAGTGTATACATTCTTGTTTTTATGTCTATTTCATATGAGTCACTAATTTGCATTGTTTTCCTTTGTACGATAGCTGCGACTTATTGCCATAAGTTTTGTATGTATATTTATATATAGTTTTGATTTGAGACAAGTTACATTGATCTAACATGTTTCTTTTTTCACCTCAGGATAGGAGGGATTGCCACTTTTTCGACTAGGTTGATCACTTCATGATGGTAGAACAGAATTATCCAACTTTGAAGCAAGAGGAAGGAGTCGATATACTAAGCAAAAGAGAGGAACCTATTCAATGTGCTGCACAGTCTAAAGAATTATATAAAGAAATTAAGATGTTAAAGGGAAACTTGGCTATAGTTGAGGAAAGGGTTCGGAAATTATCCCTACTAGTAAAGTTACTTTGTGGTCTTTTTGTTTTTATTATGTTTAAATGGATTACATAATTTATTACACAAGTGTGGTTTGTTTGATGGTTTCTTGTTTCAATGTAACTTGTACTAGACAATGTGGTTAGATTTCTTGAGCACTGACAATGACAATCTATTACTTAAGCAATCTTCTAGTTTATTTTAATCTATTTTTCAACTCACTTACTTTTAGTTGGTTATTGTCAGCTTTATACTGCCAGCGTGTTCTAACTGTCTCTGGATTGTTTTTGTATGGCAGAAGCTCAGTTCTTAATTGAATGATTAAGATGGAGATATGTGAGCCTTCATCTTGCCATCTCTAGTTTTATTGCTTTTTCACATTCTTCATTTCAGCACTAAGAAAATGGTTCATGTGTCAATGCATTCTTATTTTTAGTCGCCTCTTCTTCTCCACTAATCAATCTTCTCCAAACATTAAGACTAGTAAGTGGAGCTCATCTTGTAAGTTTCCGACTGATATGGATGATCATACTTTTGAAATTTCTCACTTTGCCATTTTCTAATAAGTATGAATTTTTATGGATCTCTATTGTTTTGTTTATTAATAGTTCAGCTTTTTGCATCACCTCCAAATAGGCATGTTCTTTTTGAATTCTCAAGCTTTCATGTTTGCATAATTTCTGAATGGGCAACAGTTGTTCTTTTGGAATTCTCAAGCTTTCAGCATGAATCTTCCTTTATTCAAGCTCATGATTGCTATGCAATTACATTGGATTCAGGGTTTAGGGAGGACACTGTTCACCAAAAGTCAATTAATCAATGCAAATTTGCTCAAACAAATCAGATTGGGCCTACATATTGGTTTTGTGGGAAGTTTGAAGTTGAGAATAATCCAACCACATAGAAACATTTGATGCCAGATGCTGCTGTGTGAACCCATGGCTTCAACGTAAGTTGTTTGGCATTCTGCACTTAACATGCATGAATCATGGATTTTGGTTACCCTCAAAATCAAAAATGAAAATTACTTTGTAATGGCTAAAATCAAACTTCATTACTGCTAATTCAATACTGTACATCATACAAAGATGGTGAAATCCCAACCACATCATGAAAAAAAAAGTAAAAAAGAAAAGAAAAAAGACATTTTCTTATGCTTCTCTACATACATCATGAAAAGAATCAAAAGGCTTCCACTTCTGCATTAGATGGATGTTCCCCTGAAATCAAATTCCATTTTTGTAATATCAACTTCCATTTCTTCGTTTTCTTCGTTATCTCTCTCAGCCATCACTACGATAGTTCCCCCACCACCATACAATCAAGCCATAATCAATGCACATATGCTAGCTGCCATAACCAAAGCACCACTCTTCACATTAGAAGTCTTTAAAGAGGAATAAATGAAATTCTAAGGCTCTTAGAGAGTTTAATTAGCCTTTCACCATTCAATGGAATGAACCCTGCATAAAAATTCATCCCTAAAACATGTTAGAACTAGAATATCCTTTCTCTCAAGGTAAATATGAAACACAATCATGATGGGGGGCTTGTCTGCATAAAAATTCTCAACTTTGATAAGCTTGTTTGCTATCCTATTAAAAAATGATAGTCGAATTAATGAGCTTGTTTGCATAATCAAAACTTTGATTCAGCTAAAATCTCAACAACCTGCTAACTACAAATGCAAAAAGTCACAAATAAAAGAAAGGAAAAGGAAAATGAGGAACAGAAGTTGCAAATCTACAAGAAAAGTTCACAAATTTAAACATACAACTTCCGGTAAGAAAGTTTAGCCACAAGCAATTATATACTATGACAATTGAAAAAGAAACAAGAATATACCAAATAAGGTCACCTAACTTGTTTATGAAGATAAAGGAACAGATACTGGATCAAACCCAACACAACTCACACACATGAGCAACACAGATGCCACTTCAATACCTGGTGGAATAGAAACATAAACTAGCTTAAGTTTCGGTGATGATGATGTTCGGAAAAAATTTCTACAGACATCCATTGAAATGGAGCATGGCAATTCACATATTTGGTGATCTAGTACTCACATATTTATCAATTTCACAAACATGTGAAACTTGTTAACTACTTGGCAAAAAAGAGGATGGAACAAAACACATTGCAAGTGAATGCTAGTCACTACAATCAAATATGAATCTAATCCTTTTCACTGAAACATGTGAGCTAATTGCAGAAGATCCCATCAGCAAGCAAAATTGAACACTCAACTATACTCTTGTTAGAGAACTCTAACACAGATACCTAATTCGTCGGGCTACACTTTGCCACGTAGGATCTTTATTCAAAAGGGACTTCTATTTCTTAACTCTACGCAATCCAACATTCATGGGACTGTCAGTAGTTATCTCTACGGAG
>JAYJMB010039932.1:0-32750 GCA_036873735.1 Pouteria campechiana
CCATTCTACCTGAAGAATCACAATCGGGCTCCACCACAATCTCCTGCTCCATGTCCCCAAACTTAGAATATTTGTTGTTAGGATGACTTATTTTGTATTTTGCTTGACCTTCAATGTATTCTTGTTTGTATTAGAATGCAATGCAATGAAATTTATTTCTGTTCCCTTACATACCTCATATATGTTCATCATACTTTCCTATGGGTTATTGACTTGTAATTTACTACTATTCTTTTTTATTATGATAAAAATGGGGAGAGAACCTACAAAATTATCTTCAGGAAAATAAAGAAAATAAATTCTTTTAGGAAGAACAATCACAAATGATGAAATAAAGGAACAAATTAATTAAATAGGGGGAGACATCAAAAATTTACAAATCATATTGTATACATTCAGGGGGCTTATTTAATTACAATGAGACAATTTAATGAAGTTTTGTCATCATTAAAAAGGGGGAGATTGTTAGTGTGAATGCGTGATTTTGATGACAAATAAAACTTGATTAAGTTAAGTACCAATGAATATTGTAAAGTCCCATAGTATGGCTTAACCTAAGAGGGGAGAGGTAAATTGGGTTATAAAAATTATTGTTTAACTTCTGAGAAATCAATTTCACGCTTTTTCGTGCTTGTTTGCTATGTGATATAAGATTAATGATAAAGCAATAAAATTCATAAAGAGTAAAGCAATCAAACACATAAAGAACAAGATTTTTATAGTATTTTGGGCACCTTGTCCCTACATCCACTCTTTCAAGAGCACATTCTCCTTGTGTCTTGGGTTCCACTATATCCAATAGTAGTAATACAAGTAGTGCTCTCAGCACTCTTCTAGATTCCAGCTCTAAGAGGTATAAACATAGTGCTCCCAACACTCTTATGAATTCCAGCTCCAGGGGGCATAACTCTGGTTTCATGAGAAAACTAGAAACTCTATCTTTACAGGTATTTTGTGTACAATGATATGCCTTTACCTAGGCTAAAAAGTATACACAGTTAAATTACAAAAATAAATGATAACACAATAGGCACATTACATGATTTCAAACTCCCTTGATGTAGTGTTGAAGCTCTTTAATCTTAGCAGTACTTGGAACAAAAATACTTGGAGGACTTGAATGGGTTTCTTTTAGTTGATTTTCCTTTGTTGCTTAGAACCCTCAAGCTCCTTAATGATCTTTGGGAGGACTTGATCTTTGAGTAACACCTTGTAGCATATAAGATCTTCCTTGGATACATTGAAGTAGCAGGCCATGAATGAATACAAGAAAATAAAGCTTTTGAATGATATTTCAAGTTTAGAGCTTTTGGCCAAAGGATGCATATATTAGTGGAAGATTTCAAGCTCAATCCCCTTACTTCTTCAACCTTGAATTATCCTTTAGCTTCCCCTTAAATAAAGGTGGCTAGATTGTATGAGCATTTTGAGTCCCTTGGATAAGGCATTGAGTACGTGTTATTATTAGTCAACATAAACAATTTGTGAATGATAAGGTTATATGATCAAAAAGTTACAACTTGTGTAGAGTATCATATGGATACAGATCCACAAGTTATGATTAGATTGTAAATTTGAGGCAGTAATGAAAAGTACACGATCTTGAAAGTATCAAGGATGAAATTTTTTGTAAGGAGGGAGGTTTGTAATACCCAAGGTGTTGAAAATTAAGGAAAAGTTTATCAAAATATGTATTTAAGCATTATGAAATGATTTGAGGGATATATATACAAATTTTATTTAATGGTATTTGAAATTCAATGCGAATTAAGTGAACTTGGATGAAAAAGTGGGATGAGTTAAGTTATGGGTTTGGGGATGATCAATTGGTTTGATTTTTAGCATATGATGAGGGATTATTATGTATTTTAATGTGATTTTGTTATGTCCCTATGTCATTATTAAAAGGGGATTAAATACATGAGAGAAAATAAGGATTAAAGTGGAGAAAAATTCATAAATCAGGGGACAACAAGTCAATGCTACAACATTAGAAATTAGTGTTACGACACTATTTTACAAGAGGAGATAGATTAGGCTTGTAGCAGGTGGATGCCGTGGCATCAGAATTAGATATCGCAACACTAGGACAGAATGCCGCGACACTGGATTTTGATGCCGCAATATTAAAATTTGATATCATGGCACTAGACTGGATGCTGCGACATCCAAATTTGATGCCGTGACATCACTTCAGTAAAGCAAATTTGTTGGGCATTCAGCAAATGGATGCTGCAGCATGAATTTTGTAGTGCGCTAGAGCAACAAAAAAATCTAACTTTTTAAGGTATTGTCCCATTCTGTTTTTCATTTTATTCGTTCTGTTTCTTCTCCATTGCCCCAAACTTCATGCCCTAACCCCATTTATCCCAAATTCATACCATTTTAGCTTGAAAAATTCTTTATTTAGTTAGAGAATCACTCAAGCATGATTCTAAGCTTAGGTTTTAAGAATTTGGACAATAGGAAATGGAAAAAGATCTGATCTTGCAAGTAGAGGGAGCTAATGGGAGCTTGGAGCTTGGATTCTTGCCATGGATGAAAACTACATTTGGATTTAGTGGTAAATTACTTTTCCTATCTGAAATTTGGATTTTTGTAGACTAAGGTTTTGTAAATTTTTGTAAACAACGACAATATGGGAAAAATGATAGAATTATTATATTAATCATCAGGGAAATGAGTTAATGGATTGATCATAGTGATTTGGGCATAAGAATTCATGGATTTGGCTTGTTAGGGTTTTGTGAATAGTAAAAATTGGGAAATTTCATGATTTAGGTATGAATACCATGGGGGAAATGTATAATTCATGACTTATAATATTTTAGGACTTGTATAAGGTGATTTGGACATGTGAAATTAGATTTTTGATTTAGACCTAATTGAGAGCCATGAAGTGTCTGCATTAAAACATAATTGAGGCTTAATCGAATTGTTCTTAAGGTTAATTATGTGTTAACCATGTTGCATATAAGATAAGTGACAATTTTAAGCTTGGTGATTGTCATCTAATGAAAGTTATAGTTTAATTAACCTGTTATGAAGGTTAATTCATTATTATTGAGACTAATTGATTATAAATTGCTACGATCTATGATTGGAAATGAATATTGTTGAATTATCTTAAGGAAACATACGAGCCAAATGATGTTATCACATGCTTGATGAAATACTTCCATAAGGGAAGTGGTTTAACTAGCTATATTTTAGCTTGAGATTAGCTATGAAAGAATTATCAATATGATGTATTTGATACACAATTAAAACTATTATGAGTATCAGTTAAATTATGGTATATATGTTATATGCAAGATTATGTGAGCATAAAAGAAAAGTCATGAGACTTGGAAGAGCTTGAAATGGTTCTTCTAAGGTAAGTAGGCACCCCATTCCTATTTGAATGAAAACATGAATGAGGATAATGAATATCCCATGTTTGTATTGGGCATGTATGTTTTGGTTAGGGATAGTAGATATCTGTGACATCCTAGGATTTGAGGTAAATTTTCTTTTTCTTTGCATTGTTGAGTTAGCAAATTTTTTTTTCTTAATGATGATAGCAATTAGATTGATTGATTTATGATGGTATTTTCCTATCATGAGGATTGTTAGGAAAGCAGGTTAAATTGATGATCATTTGATGTGGAAAAAATTAATTAAATTGTTGGCAAATTATTATATGAAACATGAGAGATATATTATTGAATTTTAGTGTATTGATTCAGTGCCTAATTGTTATTAATTTAAACATGATTAGGAGTGATTAGCATGATTATCATATGAGAAGATTAATGATGTAAATTAAGAAATTTAATATGATTTTTGGAATGAAATTTAATGTGATCTCTAAAATTTTCAATCTTCTGGAGTAGTTTTTGTATTTTAGCCATAAATATCTCATACGAACTTAGAATTTGTGATTCATTTTTCGTTAGTCAGATAATTCACAGGATAAAACTTTCATGTTGACTACTTTTTTAAATTCAGCTTATATTGTGAGTCGTGAGGCCCATAAAGTGACGCGTCTTGAATTGGAGACATTTATAGTATTTTTGCTATAACATTTTCATGTAAACTCTGAATATGGTGATTCCTTATTTATTGGAAAGATAAAAACAAAGGTTATAACTTTGTGTTGACAACTTTTGGTGAATAAGCCTTTATATGTGTTATATATTATTTCCAAGATGATTATAGTGCAAAGAGGGATAAAGGGAAAATTAAGTGTTAAATTGATGATGAAATTTGGAAGTTAATTAATGATCAAGTTACTATCCAATTTAAGTATGATCAAGTGTGTATATATTGCTATCGAAGATGATAATTTAATTTCATGAAAATTTAGTTTATATGAGATATAAATAATGTGAATTAATTAACATATATTGCTGTACAAATTTATGTTAGGTTTATACATAATTGAAGGAGTCCAATTGCTATCCAATTACCTAAAACATTACGTACGCAAGCTGCATTCTAAATTTGGGATGTGTGGGTTGCAAGCTGTACAAAATTTCTAACTAACACAAGTTGTATAGGATGGAGTTCACATCAACAGCAAGACATTCAATGTAAACAACCCTCTTCTCCTCATCTTAATGTGAATTCATTCCCTAAATTCTCCAATAAAAATTTACTCCAATCAATAAAGGTAGTAAGGTTGCAACAAGATTTTCATCAAGTATTCATCAAAATCAAGTCGGCAAAACTGTTTAGAAGTGGACAACAATATTGTTGATTTTTGCAAGAAAAAAAATGTGAGTTTAATTCCATTTCTTTGATTTATTTTGATATGGTAAATCATGATTGATAAGAGCTTTATGATGTGGGGGAGATTAATTAAGGATTTATGCAATTAGGGTTACCATTGAAGATGAAATTCGTAGGTGTCATTGAACCATAGAAAAAGGGGTTGAATTGAGATGTTTTGAATGAGAAATTCATGTAAACTTAAGGGGAAATAATATTAGAATGAAAACCCTAATTAATTTCATGAAATATGTAAAATTTAGGATTGTTTACTTAGTTAAAGATATGATGAATATAATACATGAATTTAACACTGATTTATGTATTGACTCCATTGTTTTATATGTTTTTAGATGATAGGATAGGCGATGGAGCCCAATTGGGTAGTGCTCATGAAGGGTAGTAGCTGCAAAGCTCAGATAGATGGCAAAATTCTTGAAACCGTAGTTGAAACTTTTTTATTTATTTTGTTATTATGGACCCTCTAAATTGGATTAGACAAGTGATTTAATAAATTTATTTAGATGACTCAAGACGTACTTCACTTATGTTGAAATTGGAATTTAGTTCAGATTTAATTGCTATTTTTCATTACCTTGGGAATTCTTATTGATTCCGAGAATTTGTGTATGTGTGAGTGTGTATGTGTGGGATTGAGAATGATTTGATAGGTGATTTTGTTGATTAAAAATCTCATATTTTAGGGAAGACTTTTACTATTTTAGTACTATAATCCTTCATTAGGATATGAGTGTAGTACCCTAAAATGGGGGTACTACAATATCCCATAATTTTTTAAATTAGATGCTTGAGTGGTTTGTGAATATGCGAATTTTAGGGATAGTGGGTATCCTTAGATTGAAATAAATGGGTGTTTGAGTTATTATGCGAATCCAATGTCTAAGTATGAGGGACAAAGAATATCCCAGGATTGCATTGGTACATATTTGTTCTGCATGGGTGTAAGGAGATAAGGATTATCCCGTAAGTATACTGATATTAGTGTTATTGTGTGAATGTGTATAGTTATGAAATGAAGAAAATTCTAGGAGTTTGTATATAGGTATGATAAAGATATATTAATATTGATGTCTGAATATGCCTGAAAGGCATAGACTGTATATTGGAACATTAAGGACTTTGATCCCATAGATGTGTGCATGATTACTTTGCTATATATTGATTCATGTTCTAGTTATGTAAATGTTGTATTTGATTTGTTCTCATTTTGTTATCGTGCCTACTTACTGAGTTCACTTGATACTCATGCCTTCTTATTCTATTTTTTTTAGTAAGCAGGTTAAGCAATGAAGCCCAACTATGGGTTGGGGTTCAAAGGTAAGATTTGAAGGATTTTATTTTGTGGTATGATGGCTTGAGATGGTAAGTCTAGAGGATGATTGTAAAATTATGAAATTCATGGTGTATTTGTATAATTGTAAAATTTTGAGTTTCATCATATATTTGTATAATTATGGTTTAAAGAATTCAATTGTGGGGTAAAGTGAAGTATTGGCATGTCTTAGTAAATTATATATAATATTGTGATAGAATGATATAATTTCCCTGGAGTGTATTGCCATCATGATCGGTTCCGGTCTTGGGCGGACCACTGTGGATATGGGTGTATTTTATGATTTGTGTTAGAAATTTTTAATTATCGATATTTCATTATATATGATGAATGCATGCACAACTTTAAATTCATATAATTTAGGGTAGACTCTACTAGATTTTTGGGAAATATTTCTTTTAAAAATGGAAAATTTTAGGAAAATAGTACAAGGGTAGCATCTTGCATAGACCACAATAGAGAAAAATCTATAGAATGGTCCAAATGCATAGGGTGGAGTGTGGGGCATTACAAATACAATACAATTTAGTGCATACAGTACTCTTCTTGATTCAAACTTAATGGGGCTTAAAGATAATTAGTAAATTGATTGTGAGATACACTCCAACAATCGATATTACTCTTCTTAAGTTAGGTCTCCAAAACCTACTTAAGGCATAAACAAAAATAAATGAGGAACTAAGAATTATACTTTAATAAGTGCTTCAATGAATGTTTAGGGGAAGATTGAAGAAGCTTGGACCACTTGCTTTGAATGCAAACAATTCTTCCCAATATGTAGATGGCGGCCTTTAATGAAGAAGTAGAAGGTTAAAGTGCATTAAATGCAAGAGAACATTCAAATTTTTGACCATTATAGCTGGCAGACGATATGGCAGGTGATAATTGGCTGTGGCTCAGGTGATATGGTAGGTGGCTGGGCCAATCGGCTGAGACACAGGTGATATGGCGGGTGATTGAACTAAAAGATTGCAACTAGCATCTTGGTAGCTCATGTCACTGGCCACTGGCAGGCGATATGGCAGGCAGCTAAGCTAATCGGCGGTAGACATGTGATATCAATGGGCGGAATGGTTCTTCCAGGCAATTTGGCATTTTGGGCAGCAGGTGGTATGATGGGGTAGTTGTTGATTCCAACTACAAGATGGCAAGTGATATCCTTAGGTGGTTGGGATATCGGCTGTGGACATCCAAAGAGAACACATTCTCCTGGAGTGCTGCAGGCGATATGATGGGGCAGCTGAGATATTGGCTGTGTGGCAAGTGGTAGGTGTAGGCACCTGAGCATTTCAGCTATGGACCTATAGCCCTACATTTTACATTTTTGATGTTTTACAAGCCTTGTCATTTTTTATTTATATGTTGATGTGGTTTTGTTAATCATCAAAACAATATTATAGACAAGTGATAAATAGAATAATCATTTACAATCTCCCCCCTTTTGATGGTTGACAAAACACACCCCTTTTTCAATTTCTTTTGAAAATTTTAGATGAATTTTGTGTAAGCATAAATTTTAAATTTTAAAGACAACATATGATGTTACTCAATAAGATTTATAGAAGATCTGACTGGGAATTGAATGCCCATTCAAGATTATTGATTCTAAGGGTTTGGTCTTGATGATTTGCAAAACTTATTTATGACTTTAATTAAACTAATGATGTTTTTGCTAAGATTTCATAATTCAAAGGAAGCTTCGAGGAAGTAAGAAGGCTTTAGAGGAAGAAAGGAAGCTTCAGAATACAAGTTTCAAACTTCGGAGGAAACTTCAAAAATTTTGAAGGTCGTAGCCAATATGTCAGTCACTTGTGGTACAACCTGTGGGGTTCTAGGGAGATGTGTTCTCATTGGACGATCATGGCTAATAGAATGATTGCCTACAGTATCACCTGGGGCATCCAAAATCCATGTGGTGCCGCAATAATCTACTTTCAGAAGGTCTAAAACCTCCCTAAAAGATATGAATAGATAATCCATTAAAGAGAAATGTAATGCTTGAGGGTTCTAAGTGCTAATAACAAATGAAACACAAGAAACCCATTAACGTTTCCTAAGTGTATTCACTCCAAGATGTTGCTAAGATCAACGAATGTCAAAGAGACATCATTTCCATCTTAAGAGAGTTTGAATTACTGTAATGTACTTAATGTTTTATCTTTTATAGTTGAGATTTACGTGTACATCTTAGCCTAAGATAGAGGCATTTTCTTTACAAGTTTATATTTGTAAAAGGGATTTTCTTTACAAGTTTATATTTGTAAAAGGGAGTTTTTGGTTAACTCTGAAAACCACGTTATATGAGTTTGTTGGTGAGCTCAAAGGAAAACCAACATTGTACGAGTTGCTGGTGAGCTCAAGGAAAACCAGTGTGTATATGAGTTTCTGGTGAGCTTGGTAAAACTAGGTTGTAAGAGTTCTTGGTTAGCTTGAGAAACTAAGGGAGGTGTGATTTCACATATTGATAGTGGAACTCAAGGTTGGGGAACCTTGGAGAGTGGAGTAGGTGCCAAGGGGGCCCAAGCCACTATACTTCTTGTATTCTTATTGTCAGTGTGCTTGCATGCCTCCATTGCACTCTAGTTTTTACACTTGCACATCCCGTTTATTTTCCCCGTCTAACTTGGATTCTTGCTTTGCCATACACCTTATGTTTTGAAGCTAACATATGGTATCGGAGTAAGGCATTAAAATTGGGATTTATTATTTTAATCTCTACCTTAATGTGATCCCGTATGGCAAACATTTTTGGTGGAATCATAGAGCTGTTAGATTATCCATGATAGGGGGAACATTGTATATTGAAGTTTAGGATCATGTATTGTAGGGGGAGAGATAGTTTGGTCCCTCATACTTGTGATTAACATAAGTCCTTAACTCCCTAGACCTTTTTTATTGTGACAAAAAGGGGGAGAATGTTATTGCTTACTGTATTTGAGGAAAAATGATATAAAGAGGGGGAGAAGGAGAAATTGAACTTTTAAAAATTTTGAATGTGGACCAATCTTAGCATAATAAGCTATAATGAAACAAACTTCCATAGGCTTATTGATAAGTTACTTAGGGGGAGTTTACTTAGTTCATTAGCATATTTTTATTAGTGCAAGTCATCAAGTTTTCTCATCATAAAAAAGGGGGAGAATGTTAGGTTTGGTTTTGATTATTTTCAAAACTTATTTATGACTTAAATTAAGCTAATGATATTTTTGCTAAGATTTCATAGTTCAAAGGAAGCTTCAGAGGAAGCAAGAAGGCTTCAAAGGAAGAAAGGAAGCTTTTGAAGACACGTTTCAAACTTTAGAGGAGACTTTAGAAGTTTTGAAGGGTAAAATCGGTATGCCATCAGCCTGTGGTACTGCTTGTGGGGTTCCAAGGAGATGCGTTCTCATTGGACTATCATTGCTAATACGGTAGCCACTTGCGGTATCATCAAGGACATAGTCAATTGGCGTAGTCGTTTGTGATGCACCTGCCACTCCAATAGTCGAAAATCCATATGGCGCTACAACGACTATAATTCACTGGTCTTCTTCCAAATGGTCCAAAACCTCCCTAGAAGATATAAATAGAAAATTTATTAAAGAGAAACCTAACGCTTGAGGTTCTAAGTGCTAATCATGAATCAAACACAAGAAACCCATTAAAGTTTCCTAAGTGTATTCACTCCAAGGTGCTTCTAAGATCAAGTGACATCAAAGACATATCATTTCCATCTCAAGGGAGTTTGAATCACTATAATGTACTTAATGTTTCATCGTTTATAGTTGAGCTTTAAGTGTGTGTACATCTTACCCTAAGATACAAGCATTTTCTGTACATGTTTATATTTGTAAAAGGAAGTTTCTGGTTAGCTCTAAAAACCAGGTTATATGAGTTTATTTGTGACCTTGGAGGAAAACCAACATTGTATAAGTTGTTTATGAGCTCAAGAAAAACTAGTGTATATATGAGTTTCTAGCAAGCTTGGTAAAACCTTGTTGTAAGAGTTCTTAGTTAGCTTGAGAAACCAAGGGAGGTGTGATCTCAGACGTTAATAGTAGTAGGTGCCAAGGGGGGCCCCGAACCATTATAATCCTTATGTTCTTATTGTTTGTGTGCTTGTGTGCTTCCACTGCATTCTAATTTTTGCACTTTCACATCCCATCTATTTTGTCCATCTCACTTGGATTCCTTGCTTTGCCATATGCCCTAAATTTTTGAGCTAACAGAGATCTTAAACTTGACATTTCCTCAATAAATTTAACTTATACCTTGGGATCGTAATACTATTGAGATTCAGTTCATATTTCAAAAAATCATGCAATTACAGATAGAACTTATAAAATATCAATTTATGATAGTATTTATCCAGAATTGACAGACTCATGAATAATTTTAACACTTCTAGCACTTTCAGTTTAAAAGACTATTCATAGCAATTTGTATTCAAGGTATAACATAAATCATATTAGCAATTCAAATTCAAGGCATAAGATAAATAAAACCATAATATAGTTTCATCCATATTAGTATCCATACAGTTTATAATGCAATCAATTTCTCAAAAAATTATTTAATCCTCACTACACCCCTTAAAGTCAAAAATAAAGAAATTGAAACACACAAGTTCATTCCGCCTATTTGTCAATCAACCATCCACCCCTAAGTGGTAGCATCGGTGTCCCAAGGTGGTGGTGGGCGACTAGCTTAGTAAAAGTGAAGGTGGGTTTGGGGACTCGATAGTGAGGTATGGGATCTTGGGGCCAATCAGATGAAGATTCTATGGGAGGAATGGATACAGGTTGAGGTGAGGGTGTGATGGACGGCTGTGCAGAGGTGGTAGAGGGACATGGGAGACCAAAATGTGAGAGCAACGAAGCCAACTACTATCTAATAAGAAGCTAGTCTTCCCGAACAATCCTAACCTCCGCTCATAGAGCTTTGACCTGCTCATATAGTCTCATGTATGCGGAGGAGGGTCTAAAGCTAGAAACTATAGATGGTATGTTTGAAGAGGATGATGCTTGTGCTACTGTAGCACTTCCTTCTTCCATTCTCCTCTCTTTCTCTCCTCCTTGCTCCCCCTAGGAATGTGCTCTCTATTTCCTTTCATCATCTTCTTCTTCTGAGCCTTTGTCTTCTCCCATTTCTCTTTAGTGTAGCTCATCCATCTCTCTTTGGTACTTAAAAACTTTGATATGCATTCTTTGGAGTAATGTTTTTCCTACCCAGTCCTTTTTGTGAGTAGTCATGTAACATGTAGACTCTCCTTGAGTGAAAATACCAATTTGCTTAAAAACCTTGGTGAGCCACATGCCAAAAGGTATCATATGATCATTTCATTGTGGCATGTATCCAAAGAGATGAAACATGATTGTTGAGAGACTAATCTTTTTGTAATTTGCCAATTTTCATATGAATTTAGCTTAAATACATTTATTGTCTTAGTCCCTCCCAATTTAGGAACTATAGAGGCCTTTAAAACTTTTTTGAGCATCCTATGCCCAATGGTTAAATCTTTTGATCTCATAACTCTATGAGCTAAGGTGTACTCAAAACCTATGGATCCAGCGGGTAGTAAGGGATGAGAGAACTCTGTCTTTGTCTAGGGATGAGTTGGCAGTGTTCTAAGTAAAATTTCAGACTGACTTACCCTAAAATAACAATGTCCAAAATTGGCATTGAACTTCCAGTGTCTTCACTTCATAATTCACTAGTGTTTGAACTTGGCTTTGCATTCGAATAAGATCTTCACAGTGTCTACACTTAGCTCCACAATGTTTGAACCTTTGCTTGAGTCCAAAATTTGACTTCACTTTGTTCGAATAGCATTTCTCTTCTTCTGAAGTATGTTTTTGAAGTCAGGTTTGTGCCCGAACTTAGCCATCAGTTTGATTGGCTCTGGCGGCATTTGAGAATGCATCTGAAGTGACTTTGAAGCTTGTATATGATGCCTGCCATACTTTTTGAGCATTTATATTTTCTTTCTTTGATTAATGATTGATCTTTTTTTTGATTTTATCTTGTGTGTGTTGTCCACTTTACTAAACTAATTTTGTTAATATATATATATATAATACTGCATGCTTGGAAATTACAGTCAATAGCTTAACCATTCACTCATATTCTTTTTGCTCATCATCAAAACTTGGTTAGCTAAAGACATTCATCATCAAAATCAATCCAAGTAAAAAACATTTGGTTCAACTATCTCCTCATTTTTATGATGATAAAACAATTGAGTGAATTACCATTCAAGAATAATGAATCATGTATTCCTAAAAAAAAACACAGGAACTAAATTGAGATATATCATTCATAACAAAACATGCATAGCTACCCCCATATGAATGCACTCTATTTCACTCCAATTCTACTATTCTCCCCCTTTTTGTCATAATAAAAAAGGTGCAAGGGAAAGAAAATATACATAACACAAAGTATGTATTAAGATAGAATACTTAGGATTAACACAGAAAGATATTTCATTGCATTTCAGTACAAACAGAGTTACAATATGATTGTGAGAAGTGCAGCAGAGATGGGATGGATGGAAGAAATCGATGGGGGTAGAAGGATTGGGGTGGAGCCTAATTATGATCCTTTCAAAAAGTTTGGAATCATGGGTAGGCATGTGTCCATTAATTTTGAGAATGTCACATCTGAGGAGCCAAAGTTTTGGATGGGAAAAGGGGTGATGCTGTTGCGGCTTTTGGTCCTCTTTTCTCCTTCCTCTATATTGGCCTCCAGATGTGGTTAAGTTAAGCTTTAGGCCATTTGGCTTACAAAATGATGATTCTCATATCCTTCAAAGCCATTCTTTGCACATCCTCTAAACATAATATCTCTTGTAGAAATCCATTCTATCCTTTGATATTTATCTTTAGATATATTATAAATTCTTTTTGAAGATTCATCTCCAATCCACAATATCTCAAAAAATTCATTATCCATTCTGCTTTGCTTTGTTGAATTGAAGCCTGTAGTTTCTTTCTTGCTTCTTCTTCAAAATTTTATCTGTGCTATCTTATAGACTTCTTTTCTTTTCTCCATGGTAGTGAGTAGGTTTTAGTTACAAAGGAGAAGATGTAGAGGGTTTTGGACAGGATTTTTGATGAGGAAAATAAATGAATTTGCTAAAAGTAGGTTGGTAATAAGGTTTCCAATGCAAAAATGGTTTATTTAGAGGGAAAAAGAGTGCGTTATCTCGAAAATGATTAGTCAAACTTAAAGAAAATGATTTTGGATGATGGTGTTAAGTCAGTTGAATTTCGGATGAAGAACGGAAGTTTCGGACTAAGGGTAGGATTTCAGACTTTGGACATAAGTAATAGTTTCAAATAGAAATGAATTAAGTCTAAAAATGATTTCGGATGGAGATGAACTATGTCTGAAAGAGAATTTCAGACAGATTCCAGATGTCATCAAGTGAAGTTTCATAACGTTTGAAAGTGTGTCTTAAAACTGCATCTAAAATATTCTAAGTATCAAGTCTTAAATACACACAAATAACATATGAATTGCAAAATAGAAAGAGTAATAATTCAGATTAAGTAAACATAAATGGTATGTGATGATCAAGAAATAAGCATTATGCATGTGGGTGTATCACTCCTAACTCCCTTCTTATCATGCAAAATCTCTTCTCTGGGAGTGACTTAGTGAAGATGTCTTCTAACTGTTTTTTAGTTGGTACAAATTTCAAATAGACATTGTAATTCTGGATGTGATCTTTAATGAAATGGTGCCTAATATCTATATGCTTAGATCTAGAATGCATAACAAGATTTATGGTCAGATTTATTACATTAGTATTGTCACATCGAATGGGCATATAAACAAACTTAAGACCATAACCACCCAACTATTGTTTCATCCAGAGAATCTAATCATAACAACTCCCAATTGTTATATATTTAGCCTCAGCAATTGACAATGAAACAAATGTTTGTTTCCTGGAGAACCATGAGATAATCATGTTTCCAAGAAACTGACAAGTTCCTGAGGTAATCTTTCTACCTACTTTATAACCACCAAAATCAACATTAGAGTACCCAACTAACTCAAAATTTGAACCTTTTGTATACCATAAACCAAGGTTTGGAGTGTCCAATAGGTATCTAAAGATTCTTTTACAGTAGTAAGATGTGATTCTCTAGGATCTGATTGGAATCTAGCATACATATAAACACTACACATAATATCTGGCTTACTAGCAGTAAGATACAATAGAGATCCTATTATGCTTCTATAAAGTTTTTGGTAAACAATTTTACCTTTTTCGTTCTTATCCAATTTGATAGAAGTGCTCATTGGTATTTTATATCTTTTTCCATCTTCTAGATTGAATTTCTTTAGCAGTCCTTTTGTGTATTTAGCATAGTGGATGAAAATTCCTTCTTTTCTCTACTATACTTATAGTCCTAGAAGGAAAACAATTCTTCCATCAAACTCATCTCAAATTCTCCTTGCATCAACTTAAAAAATTCTTGACAAAGGTTTTCATTAGTAGCTTCAAATATAATGTCATCTACATATACTTACATAATAAGAATATCATTCATAGCAAGCTTAATGAAGAGTGTGGCATCTAATTTACCCCTTGAGAAACCTTTCTCAATCAAAAATTTGCTTAGCCTCTCATACCGTGTTCTAGGAGCCTACTTCAAACCATAGAGGACTTTCTTGAGTTTGAAGATTTGATTAGGATCATGAGGATCTTCAAACCCAGGGGGTTGTTCTAGATAAACTTCTTCATTAATAAAACCATTCAAAAATGTAGATTTGACATCCATCTAGTAGAGTCTAAAATTCACGAAAGATGCAAATGCCAATAGCATTCTTATGGCTTCAATCTTAGCAACAAAGGCATATGACTCATTAAAATTTATTCCTTCTTTTTTACATTACCCCTTTGCTACTAACCTTGCCTTGTTCCTCAACCCTAAACCAGATTCATCAAGTTTGTTCCTAAAGACCCATTTGGTTCTTATAGTAGCTTGATAGTCAGGTCTTGGAACTAAGGTCCACATGTTATTTCTCTTAATTGGTCCAATTCTTCTTGGATAGCTAAAATCTAATTCTCATCTTCTAATGCATGGTCTATGCAAGTTGGCTCTATTTGAGAAATAAAAGCAAAGTTACCATATACTTGGTGATAAGATGATCTAGTCCTAACTCTATTATACGCATCATAAATTATCTGATTTTCAGGATGAGTTGCATGAATCTCCAATCTCTAGGAAGAGAAGAGTTACCTCCCTCATTTACTTCACTTGTAGATGATTCAATTTGTCTATCTGCTTCATCCCTTACAATTTCTGTCTATGAAGCATGCTTATGTTGATTTTGCAGATTCATTCTCTCCACGTTTGCTGTGAGTCTATCTATTTCATCATCAAGATTACTTGTTCTTTTTGAACAGTTAATAGATTCATCAAATTTCAAATGAATAGACTCCTTTATAGTTCTACTACTCAAGTTGTAGACTCTAAATGCTTTGCCAATAATGAAATATCCAATGAATATTCCTTCATCAGATTTGCTATAAATTTTCCAAGGTTTCCTTTTCCATTATTTAAAATGAAACATTTATAGTCAAAAGTATGAAAAAAATAATGTGTTAGGCTTCATGCCATAACAAAAATCAAATAGAGTTTTGTTGAGTATTAGCCTAGTATGAACTCTATTGATAATAAAACAAGTGGTATTCATAGCTTCAGCCCAAAATTATTATGGCAGATTGTATTCACTCAACATGGTCCTTATCATCTCTTGCAAGGTTCTACTATTCCTCTCAGCTATTCCATTCTGCCAGGGTGTTCTTGGTGTAGAGAAAGTTTGAAAAATTCCATTATTTTCATAGTAAGCTATGAACTTATAGTTTTCCAACTCTCCACCATGATCACTCCTAATGGAAACTATATGAGAGCTTTGTTTATTCTTCTCATGCTTAGAAAAGATCTCAAAGACTTAAAAAGCCTCAACTCTGGATACAAGAAACATTACCCAGTTATATCTATTGTAGTAATCTACAATGACATATGCATAATATTTTCCTCTAAGACTCCTAGTTTTTGTTAGTCCCACTAAGTTCATATGTAGCAGTTGAAGTGGCTTATTTATGTATACTTTTCTGTTTGATTTGAAAGACTCTTTTGCTTGCTTTTCTCTCATGCAAGCATCATACAACTATCAATTGTCAAATTTTAGTTTAGGTAAGCCAACTACAAAGTCTTTTCAGTATAGTCTTTCTATCATATCTTTCTTGGCATGTCCAAATCTCCTGTGACATAGTAAGGACTCATTGTGATTAACAAGACACTTGGCTTGGATATCACAAGAGTCTACAATATACATATTTCCATACCTTTTGCCTAGAACTACAACTGAGTCATGCTGATCTAGGATTGAACAAACATGAGATTCAAACATTACTTTGTATCCACTATCACAAAACTGGCTAACACTCAGAAGATTATGCTTCAATCTCTCAACTAATAGAATATTAGAAATAACTATAGAATGGGGTTGCTCAACCTTACCAATCCCAATCACTCTACCTTTTCCATTATCTTTGAAGGTCACTATCCCACCATTTTTCTCTTTCAGCTTAGTGAACAACTTCTTTTCCCTTGTCATGTATCTTAAGCGACCATTGTCAATGTACCACATGCTGATTCTTACGGCTCTTAAACACACCTACAATGACAAGATTATGCTTTAATTTTTGGTACCCATTTGAAGATGGGTCTAGGGGGGTCAGTGGAAGCAAACTTTGGTACCCATTGCTTCTTGGGTGCCACTACTCTAATTTTTGGAAACTAATTTGCATTTACTGCATCTATAGTTATTTAAGGAATCCAAAGCATGGTTTGTTTAGTCATCTATTTTCTTCTAAAATAATAATTCTGCTTCTTTTGATATTATTCACCTTTCTTCTTAAATTTCATTATTAATAAGGTGGAGGGCAATGTCTATCTAAGGACATTATTTTCTACCTTGACCTACTCAAGTTCACTAATGGTACTCTGATCACTCTTAAGCTTTTTTGTTTTCATCTTTTAATTTGGAATACTCATTGGTTATTTTTAATAACTCCTTCATTGTCTTCTTGGCTTTTAGAGCCTTGAAATCAACATATAAGCTTTCTAATTCATCTAGAAAATTTTTAGATTCAAGTTCAGAAGTTACTTTATCTTCAAGAATTGCCATGAAGTTGATTCTGGTGTGGTATTCTTCTTGATCTCCTTTTTCTGGTGACAATTTGCTGAATTGTGCTTCATGTAGCATGTTCTTGCTCACTTCCCATGCAACAAGTGCTTTCTTCTTCTTATCGAAGTTTTTATTATTTTTATTATTGTTCTTCTTTTTAGGATATGAATTATACATTTTGTTTTGTTACTCCCCTTGCCTCTTATCTGACTCTTCATGGTCAAAACACATGTGGCCAGGCTTGCCATAGTTGTAGCAGGTGGGGACTTCCTTTTTCTTATCCTTGCTTTTGAAGTTTCTTGAATTGCTTCCAGTTTTCTTCTTGAACATGGCTTTGAATATTCTGCTCAGCATTGCCATGTCATCATCATTTTCAACTCCACTCGTTTAAGCTTCTCTCGTAAATCATTGTTTGATTCAACTCTTCGTGCTATTGTCTTCTTTCCTTTTGGTTCTTCTAGAGCTTTCTGCTTCATCATTACTTCATGGGTCATGAGTGAACCCATGAGTTCTTTTACAGTCATTTTTCTTAGGTCTTTTGCTTTTTGGATAGCTATGACCTTTGCCATCATTTGCCTTAGTAAAGATCTCAGGATCTTCTTCACCATTTTTGGCTCTTCATACTTCTCACCCAAGTTCTTTAGACTGTTCGTGATCTTTTGAAACCTCCTGAACATTTTTGGAATTTTTTCTGATTCCTACATTTGGAAGGCTTCATATCGCTGTACTAACCAGTTGACTTTGGTCTCTTTGACCTGGTTAGTACCTTCATAAGTGACTTGTAGTTTGTCCCAAATCTCTTTTGTAGAGTTGTAAGAAGATATCTTTTCAGACTTGGATGGGGATAGGATGTAGTAAAGGCAGTTCTTTGCCTTGACATCTTGTTGTAGTACTAAAATATCCGCTTCTGTAAATTTTTCTTCAGTATTGAGGACTATTTTATCATTCTTGATAATAAGCTACAACTAGTAGTTTGTGGCAATCATGAAATTTTGCATTCTCATCTTCCAATATCTGTAGTTGGTGCCATCAAAGAATGAGGTTCCTAGAAGTAGATTGTCCCTTGGCAAAGGTGTTATGGAAATTTGTGGCCATTGAGATCTCTTCAAATAGTTATTATATATGGTAATTAAAAGTAATTAATGAAGACTACTCTGATATCAATTGTTGGTCTCAATCTACGATAAATTAAGAGTGGGGTGAATTGAGCTTTTAAAATTTTATGGCGAATGTGAAATCAACGTGCCAAAAATATGGAACACAATCACCCAACACAATAGACATAGGTATTTAATAGAGGTTTGGCCCACAATAATGTTGAACATACACTATTATCCAGCTTGATTTTTTATGATGAACATTCTTAACTAACATGTTTTGGTGATAAGCAAAGACATGAGTAAAACGCTAAGGTACTAACAATTTATTCTTAAGTATTTTGCAAAAATATTTTTTTCAAGCTAAACTTGAGAATAAACATTATGATGCTTAAAGGAAGAGACTAAGTAAATGCTCAAGAAAACTAAGCATATATAGATATACTTAAAAGAAGAAAATAGAAAATTCAGTGCTATTAAGGAAACTTTGGAGTCACCTTTGGAGTTGCTTAAGTACTTCAGAGACAAAAAGGATATCCCTTTGGAGCCAATGAAACATTTCAGAGATAGAGGGAAATCCCTTTGAAGTCACAAGCTTCGAAATTAGCATAAATGCCTCAGAGCCAAGACAAGCCTTTCAGAGTCACAAGCTCACAACTTTTAGAGTCAGTTGAAGCACTTCGGAGTCACTAGCTCACAAACTTTAGAGTTGAGTCTAGTACTTCAAAGTCAATAAGGTGCTTCAGAGACAACATCGAGAGGCCTCAGAGTTAATAGGACACTCATCAATAAATACAAATCATCAGAGTCAAAAGACAAACACTTCAGAGCCAAGTAAAACATTTCGAAGATAGAGAAATATTTCAAAGTTAAGAGTCAGTTCCTTTGAAGTCATAGATAAGTACTTTGGAGATAAGATGGAACTTCAGAGTCAACCATCATTGTATCCAACACAAGTCACTTCTGTCACGTCGCTTCAGAGCCTCCAAAACATCACTTTGGAGCATCTGAAGAGACTATGATGTGTGAGCTGTGCCAGAAACTTCATACCACTTAAAACTTGGAGGATCTGATGTTGAATCACAGGCTTCAAAACCTTGATGAAATTACTATAGTCATAAATTTGAATGTTTCTTTGTGTTAAATGATTCTCAACTACTACAACAAAGAAAGTCAGAGGTTTCAATATAAAAGAAGTTAAGTGAGAATGAAGAAGTAAGAGATTAATTGAAAGACAAAAAGAGAAAGCATTTACTAAGCTTTTAAAGTTTTCTTCCACGATTTCAACTCCACTGCAACTCATTCAAAGAAGTATTCAATGTCATACATTCAACAACTTCTGGAGATTGAATCTTATTGCTTTATTGTTATACTAACTATGTTTATTGCTTTTGAACTTCATACAAAATCAACTTGCTAGAGGCATTAATACTTGTACACATCTATTTCTACATATTTCTGCAAGTCAAGGACTTGTCTCTATGTAGTGAAACCAAGTAGGATACTTACTTAGTATTTGTATAAGTTAGTTGGTGAGCTTAAAAACCAACAAGTGCATTTGTTTGATTAGAAGGTTACTAATCAAAGAAGGTCTTAGTGGAATCTAAATTTAGCAGAATGGGCTAACTCGGAGAAGTGGAGTAGGAACCCAAGTGAAGGGCCGAACCACTATAAAAATACTAGTCTAAGTGCATTATGTTATTAGTCTTTTCTTTATGTTTGCACTTTAATTATGATCTGATTAAAAATTTTAAAGACTCAATTCATCCCCTCTCTTGAGTCACCATCTGAATGGGATCAATAATTGGTACCAGAGCAGCTTTTACTTGTTATACCTTACTATTCCATTTATATAACTTGTGAAAAGATCTCTATGGCCAGATATTTCTACATCACTTCTGTTAAAGGTCAATCTATTTCCAAATCTCCACTATTTGATGGTTTAGATTATGGATATTGGAAGATGAGAATGAAAAATTTCTTGATTACCTCAGACTATCAGCTATGGAAAACCATTAAATATGGAATGATTGTCCTAAATACTGAAGATAAATACATTGCTAAGGACATTCTAGCAGCTAAAAAAGATGCTAAGGCAAAGAACTGCCTTTACTGCACTCTTATATCCTCTGAGTTTGATAAGATATCCTCTTGTGATATAGTAAAGGAAATCTAGGAAAAACTAGAGGTTGCACATGAAGGTACAAAATAAGTAAGAGAAACTAAGATAAATTTTCTTATGCAGGAATATGAAGCTTTCAACATGAAGGAGACAGAGTCAATCTTAGACATGTTTGAGAGGTTTCAAAAGATAACAAATGAGCTAAAGAATCTAGGAGACAAGTTTGCAGAGTCCAAGATGGTGAAGAAAATTTTGAGATCTTTATCAAATTAATGGATCCCTAAAGTGACAGTAATCCAAGAAGCAAAGAATCTGGACACAATGAGTTTAGAAAAGCTCATGGGTTCTCTTATGACTCATAAGGTATTGATAAAGTAGAAAAATATAGAAGAACCTAAGAGTAAGAAGGTAATTACTTTTAAAGCTGAGTCAAGAAAGTGATGAATCTCAAACTAATGCATCCACAAGTGGAGATAAAGATGAGGAAATGATAATGATTATAAGAAAATTCAAATCCATGCTAAAGAAGAAAAAGTTTGGAAATAGTTTAAGGAATAACTTTGGAAGAAAGCAAAGAAAGAAAGAAATACCCACTTGTTACAATTATGGGAAACCTGAACACATGAAGTTTGACTATTCAGAACCAGATAAGAGACAAAATGATTAGCAAAAGAAGAGGTACAACTCATACTTGGACAGAAAGAATAATAGCAGCAACAACAACAACAATAATAATAATAGAATAAGTAGAAAATCTATAAGAAAAAGAAAGCTCTAGTAGCATGGGAGATGCTAGAGAACATAATAAACAAAAGCAAGAGTGATGAAGAAGAAGAACATGAAGCTCGAATCAGCCAACTCTCTCTAAACTGAAGTATGGAAGATGAACTTCATATGGGAATAAGCTACATGGCAATCCATGAAGAGCAGGTAAATTCTGATTCTAAAATTTCCAATCATGAAAAAATGTTAGAGGAACTATATTCAGATTTCATGATTCTGATGGTTTAAATTATAATTCCTTGCAAGTATACGAATGTATAATAGTATAGTGTGCAATGCAAAGGTCGATCCCATAGGGAATGTTTAAATCAATTCAATTAGCTTTAGTTACTAACTTATCACTATCTTAAAGGAATGTGATTTAAGCTATGCAAGTATAAATGATAACTTGAATAAAATTGCAGAAATCAAATAACTATGGGTAATGTAGGTGAGATCAACAAAGTGCAAGGGTTTAGGGATCTGATTTCACCACTAAATGATACTCTTTGCTATTGGGATGTTGGATTCAATGCACAACTTAGATTCGTTCTATCTAATGTGAGATTATTACCATTAGGTGTGTGGGTTTAAGTCAAGTATTTTCACTTGTTCCAATTACCTATGGTGTGTAGTGTAATTGAGGTGAAAACCCATTAAGCTTAAGAACACATGAATCAAATAGGATGGTTTAGCATAAGGTGTGTACCATAACCACCTATTCTTTTCATTCAATGGTGCTCATGGTTTTGCATATGTTGTGTGCCTTAACTATGCTAGATAATCAATGTGATACATAATATTATTGATTAAACAATATATCAAACCAAATGAAAGCAAATGACTCAATGAATAAAAATAAATGCTTTGCATTAAAGAGCCAACATTCCCATATAACAAAATGTATCAAAGAGGATTACATCTTCACCAAGAAAGGTAGATGGTGCTCCCCCCAATAAATGAATGGCCAAAAAGATCCCCCCAAAAACCTCTCTCATTGCCTTAAAAACCAAGGGACAAGGAGCTTGAAAATTATTGAAAATTCGGATGGCGCCGATGCCATGGAGTGAAATCTTCGGCTCCTCCAAAATTTGCATTGCCTAGTGTTGACGCCATGACATGGAATTCTAGGCTCCGGCATGGATTTTTCTATCCATCAAATTGTGACCTTTGGTGATCTTTTGCAAGTTATCTTCCTTTCCAACTTTGAGCATCATCTTTCTTTAGTTTTTCTCTTCTTTTCCCATCTTCAATCCACCTAGAGAAATCAATAAATTCATGTTAAATTCATTTAAATTTATCCAGGATTCACAATCAATTAAGTTTGAACATGCATGATATAAGTGAATGAAATTCACCTATCAAATACCCTCAAACTTACTCATTTGCTCATCCTCGAGCAAAATAAAGCAAAAGCATTAAATATGAACATACTAACATCGATCTACGTCATTAATCAAAAATCTCATAAAAGAAGCATGGTTAAGAGGAAAATATCCAGATATCATGAATATCTATTCTTTCAACCTAAGCCTCATCTTCTCCACCATAGATTTCATGTTCAAGTGCAACCATTATAGCCTTATCAATATACATCATTTCATACTTACATTCATTCAAGCAACCAAGTAGTAATGTTCAATGCAAACCCTGTGAATTCACAATTTAAACCAGAGAGACCACATTAGATGTAAATATGATGCTTTACTTTCCTCATTCATTTCTTTGCTCTTCTTACGAGCTCTATTACTATTACATTCTTCATTTTTATCTCTTTTCAATTCTTCAAAATGTGATACCCCCTTAATCCTTTCGATGTATTACTATCACACACCAAACTTATTTTTTTTTAATTCATTCGATGTGATCCCCCCTTTTGACAATGAATTTTTACTCATATTCATCTTTCATCCCATCTAATTCTTATCTCAATTAGAGTTACAATGAATTCTAGGATTCAAATTGACCTAAACATACTTAGTCTCTTAAACTGATGCTAAGAATTCTAAGACTTCAAAAGAAATAGCTAAGTTGATGTGATCAAAGTGGATAAGGACTCCATAGAAGATTATCATTTTCAACTTAACCATTGTGAAATATCACATATATATCATTGATTGTCAAAACACACAAAATACATATATTTATTATTATTATTTTTATATGTAAGTGATACAACCATACTCAAACATTAAAACAAAACCAAAATAATCAACATGAATAACATAAATACTGCGAAAAACACACACATAGAGTAGTAAAAAAGGACACAACTAAACCAAAATAGAAAAGCATCAAAAGCAGTACTCAATAAATACCCCCAAACTATAAAGAAATATTGTCCTCAATGTTAAATATAGGTAATAGAGGATGAGGACTTCCCTGAGGCACTGGGGTTTAATCTTCGGACTCATAGTCTGATGTTTTAATAGGAGAAGAAATTGGTGGATAAGTTAGTGGAGTAGGAAAGACTACTAAGCTTGATCCTTGAGCCATAGCATTCAGAGCATTGGTGTAGTCCACAACAAATTAGAACTATTACTGTTGCTCTTGTAACCTTTCCTTGTCATGATGCTCAACTTAGTCCCTCAATTCCATGATTTGATCATGTAGATCAGCAAGTGAGAGCTCTAAAATAGGAGGTTCCTGTGGTGGCCTCTACTGAGAAGAGCTTGGGGCAGAAGGTGCACTTGGTTCCTCTTGATGACCACTATGTTTCTCAAAAGATCTGAGCATCTCATGTGTGATGGAATGTAGTGGGTGTTGGAGCTCTTCAGAAGCAGTTATAGGAATGCTGGCCTGGAGACATAGCCCATAGATAAGGGAAGGGTGTTTCAGGCCTCCTATGTGCCTTCCAGTGAACCATGAAATTGAGCATTCAATCACCCGCCCCACATCAATAAACTTCCCTGTTTGGATAGCATAGTTGAGGAGCGCCCGCTCCTTTGTAACATCAAAGGAGTGAATGGTTGGCATCAACTTGGCGGAGATAAAGTAGTGTCGCCCTCTACTTTTCCCTTTGATCTGCCCTCTTGGAAAGTTATTTACCATGTCATTTTGACCTTCCATTGGGTCCCTGGTTTAGCGAGGATAGCGATGACAGCCTCCATATATGGCCCTTGCTCCAGCCATGCCGAGTGTTTGTCCTCATCTATATCTTCTAAGCCATAGATCTAATTGATGGAAGAGTGATCATAAGGCACCACCTTGCCCCAAACTAATGCCTTCAATTGCATCAGGTCCTCCTTATGTTGCTCCCAAGCATTTGTATAAAATTCTCGAATCACTAGCACTAGTGCAACACTTGATTGTGTTGCAAATCTCCCATCCTATTTCATGGATCATTTCGAGAATGCTGCTAGACATAAGATGAAATCCCTGCTCAGAGATGCATGACTTGTAAATAATAGAGCAAAGATAGTCCTCAGCTGCTACCTCATTGAAGAATGTGGGCTCAATATGGACTTCAGAGGTTCTATCATGCTTCCTTTGCGAAGGACCAACAACAGTACTCTTTTTGGGAGGCATAATGAATAGAGAACAAGGCAACAATTCACAAGGACCTTGAGTCTTTCAATATAGTGTACAAAATCTACTTTAACACAACAAAATGTCCACTTAAGCAATAATCACACTGTTAGCAATTGGAGAGCTCCAAACTGGATTTGAATAGAAACCTATTCTCACAAAGAAAATCCCACAAATGGCTAGAGTTCACAATGAATGCTCTTTAATACTACTTCACAAGGATCCTTGCAATTTCACCAGTTTATCACAACAATCATCACAACTTTCTTCATCAACCATTGTTGAAGAATAAACTTCCAAATGCACCAAGTTTTCACCCATTGCTCACCCTTGCTATGGTTCAATCAAAACATCGAACACTTGATGAGCATGAAGAAAATTTCCCTTTCCACTCATAAATCTACTTCAACTCCACTCCAATACATAAAACACTCTTCACACACCTTCAATGACAATAATCTTCATAGAGAAATTTCAAACAATTCCACTCAAGCACTTCATCAAACATCATGCTAGTAGTATGGAACACTACCTTCCTCACACCAACCTCTGCCCCAAATTATGGAAATCCTCCAACAACTTCACAAAATAAGAATTGGAGCAAAGAGATTGTAGAGACGCCTAAAATTGAGAGGTGTATGATGTTCACCTCATATCTTTGCAGGGTTTCTTGCTTTGATGGAGGAGGCAAGGTTTGAGAGAAAAGGGAAGAATGATTAGGGTTTTCAAAAATCAAGTGCACAATAGAAATGGCTAGGCTCACAAACTGTTAGCTTCAAATCCTAAAAGGATGCTGCATCTTAGAGAGTGCACGCCTTGTCGTGATTCTTGCTGGATAGTTGCACTTTAAGTAGGTGAACTTCATGTAGTGGGTGGCTTGCAATGGAGAGGGAAGGGTGTTTTGGAATGTAAAGGAATGGTATTTTGGGATGGAGGTTTTGGAATAGAAAGGGGACGTGCACATCTTGGAGGAAAAGGGAGAAAGGGATGTGAATGGAAAGAGGCTTGAATGAAGAAGAATAGTTCATCATAGGGTTTAAAAGGGAAAACAACTTCATGATGCAGCATGAAAAGGACACCACGGCATGCCATTTGTTAGATGAATGGACTTCACACTTACACTTCACAACTTTCACATCATGCCTTGGCATGAAAATGACAACGCGACCTAAAAAAATCTGGACGCAAACACTTCATGCAATGCATTTCCTCATCTTGCACTTCATGCTATGGCCTGAAAAGGATGATGCGGCTTTCAAAATTCTGGATACCCTGAACATTTCAAATAATGTTCTTCACATTGCAGCTTGGAAATTCTAAACCAAGACCTAAATTTTATTGTTTTCATTTGTGCATTTTGCTTCCTTCTTTCTAAAACAAACTTTAAACCTTTCATTGAATCATTGAAAGTTCCATTTTCCTCTGTTTAACTCTTCTTTTGCTCTAATGCTTGTTTATTCCATTGTAATTTAGTTTGAGTTGCTCCCAAATTCTTTCACTCATGAACTTAACCTGTCCAACATACAAAACAATAATTACTCATAGGAATAAAATGGGGAAAGAGAGAGTCATAGCTGCTTAAGGAGGCCCCAGCTCCAGCGACACTACCATGATGTTTGCATTCATTCTTGGTTCTCCTTTGCACATATGTGGATTGTTTATCTTGAAACTTCATGTGTTGTACTCCTAAATTCTAAATTTATGACTCAACCTATCAATTTCAAAACAATAATTTAGTAAGTGCAACAAATATAGAATGACAATATGATTTCTCATCCCCATAATTCAATCAAACCATAGTAAATGAATGCGACTTATTGCAGATTAAATACTTGCAAAATCATCACTACTCCTAAACATTTGAAATAACTGCAAAACTCAAAAGCTTAGGTTGCCTTCTAAGAAGCGTCGTATTTAACATCTGGTGAGATGACTTCCCTTTTTATGAATTTTCAAGATTACAGACTCCATTTAATGGAAATTGCAAGCCATTTCTGACATATTGCTTCACTCGGTACCCATTGACTTTGAAAGTGCTCCCAACTTTTAGATTCTTCAGCTCGATGGCTCTATATGAAAACACTTGATTGACTAAGAATAGACCAACCCAATGAGATTGCAGTTTTCTTGGAAACAAATGCAAATGTCAGTTATAAAGTAAAACTTCCATTCCAGGCTCAATGCATTATTTATGAATGAATTCATCATGATATTTCTTCATCCGTTCATTGTAAATCTTTGCATTCTCTTATGCTTCGTTCCTCAGCTTTTCCAGTTCATTGAGCTGTAATTTCCTTTGCTCTTTGACCTTTTGCAAATTAAAATTCAGATTTTTGATTGCCCAATATGCTTTGTGCTCTAGCTCAACTGGTAAGTAGCAGGCTTTCCCAAAAATAAGTCTTTAAGGACTCATTCCGATTGGGGTTTTGAAGCCGGTTCTGTAAGCCCACAATGCATCATTTAACTTCATTGCCCAATCCTTTAACGTAGTGTTTACTTTCCTTTCTAAAATTGCCTTAATTTGCCAATTGCTAACCTCAACTTACCTAGATGTTTGTGGATGATAAGGAGTTGTAACTCAGTGTGTAATGTTGTACTTTCTAAGCAAAGCTGTAAAAAATTTATTGCAGAAGTGAGTTCCCCTATTACTAATGATGGCCCTTAGAGTGCCTAACTTGGAAAAGATCCTATCTTTCAAAAATCTTAGCACCATATTAGCATCATTAGTCTTAGTGGCCATCACCTCAATCCACTTAGAAACATAATCCATAATAAGAAAATATACAGGTTACCATTCGATAAGGGAGATGATCCCATGAAATCAATCCCCCACACATCAAATAATTCAACCACTAGATTACTTGTTAGTGGCATCTCATCTTGCTTTCCAATAATCCCTATCTGTTGACACCTGTCACACATCCCACAGAAGGCATGAGCATCCTTAAAGATAGTTGGCCAATAGAAACTAGACTAAAAAATCTTTAAAGCAGTTTTCTTCCCTCTAAAATGCCTTCCACAACTGAATGTGTGACAATGATTCAAAATGCTCTATAGTTCATCCCCTAGTATGCAAAGTCTAATGATTTGATCTAGCCAAAGTTTGAATAGGACTATATCATCCCAAAAGTAATGTCTTGCCATAGACAACAACTTCTTCCATCCCTATGAATTCAACATAAGATTAAAAACTCCTTTAATCAAGTAATTCATAATATTAGCATACCAAGGTTTGCTTCCCTTTACAAAAAATAATTGTTCTTCAAGAAAAATGTCATTGATGGGAATGTTCTTCTTGCCTCTCTCTTGCTCGAAATCAGTCCCTTCCACCAACTTGGACAAGTGATCTACTACAACATTCTGACAACCTTTATTGTCCTTGATTGTCAGGTCAAATTCTTGCAACAATAAGATCCACCTGATCAACCTGGGCTTGGTGTCATTCTTTATAAGCAAGTATCTCAATGCAGTATGATCAAAATAAACAAGTACCTTTGAACCAATTAGGTAAGAACAAAATTTTTCCAAAGCAAACACAATTGTAAGTAATTCTTTTTTAGTGGTAGAATAGCTTAATTGTGCTTCATTCAGAGTTCTACTTGCATAATAAATCACATGATGTAATTTGTCTGCTCTTTATCCTAGAATAGCACTAATAGCAAAATTCAATGCATCACACATGAGCTCAAATGGAATGGACCAATCAGGCATTGCTAAACTTGGAGCTGACATTAATTTTTCTTTCAAGGTATTGAAGGCAACAAGGCATTCCTCATCAAAATAAAAAGTTACATCCTTAGCTAACAAGTTACAGAGTGGTCTAGAAATTTTTGAGAAATCCTTTATAAATCGTCAGTAAAAGCCTACATGGCCAGGAAAGCTTCTAACTCCCTTAATTGAATTTGGGGGGAGGTAGCTTGACAATCAATTCAATTTTTGCCTTTTCCACTTCAATGCCTTTACTAAAAACAATGTGACCAAGCAAATTTCCTATTTGACTAAGAAATGACACTTCTCCCAACTTAATGTCAAATTCATTTCAATGCATCTTTTAAGTACCAATCTCAAGTTATTAAGGTAGTCATCAAATGAATCTCCAAAAATAGAAAAATCATCCATGAATACCTCAATAAACCTTTCAATCATGTCAGAAAAGATAGACATCATACACCTTTGAAAGGTTACAAGAGCATTATGCAAATCGAAAGGCATCCTCCGATAGGCAAATGTTCCAAATGGGCAAGTGAAAATAGTCTTTTCTTGTCTTCTAGGGCAATGGGAACTTAGGAACCTGATTGTAACCTCAAAAGTCATCCAGAAAATAATACTAAGCATGACCTACCAATCTTTCAAGTAGTTAATCAATGGAAGGGAGAGGAAAATGGTCATTTCTTGTGGCTGCATTGAGCTTCCTGTAATCAATGCACACTCGCCACCCTGTAGTCATCCTCATGGGCAACAATTCATCATTGTCATTTTTAACAACAAAGAGACCAGATTTCTTTTGCACAACATGTACTGGACTTACCCATTTGCTGTCAAAGATTAGGTAGATAATACCTGCATCCAATAGTTTGATAACTCCATCTTTAACAGCTTCCTTCATGTGTGGGTTCAATCTCCTCTACGCATCTCTGAGAGGCTTTACATCATCTTCCAGAAGTGTTTTATGCATGCACACAGTGGGGCTAATTCCCTTGATATCTGCCAAGGTCCAACATATAGCCCCCTTGTGCTCTCTTAACATAATCAATAACCTACATTCCTTATCCATAGAGAAGTCAGAAGTAATTATAACCAGAAAAGTATTATTTTTACCAAGAAATACATATTTCAAACTCTTAGACAATTGCTTCAAATCTAATGGTGGTGGCGTGGCCATTGCATGTTCCACTTCTGGGTTGGCTTGCTTAAGCTCTTCTTGGGAGATTTCTTCAACTTCCACTTGCTCTACACTGTCAAGTGTTTCCTTTAATTGCATTGCTTCTTCATCTTTCACTAATCCATCCATAGTGAGCACCAATTCCAATTTATCATTTGCTTCCTATTGCATAAAAGTAGATAGAACAAGTGAGTCCAAATCATCAACTTGAAAACAGCTACACTAGGATCAGAAGGCAATGAAAGGGAACTATAAACAGAAAATTCCACTGTTTCATCTAAGACAGTCATTTTCAAATTCCTATTTTGTACATTAATAATTGTCTTAGTTATAGCCATGAATGAATGTCCTAGAAGAATGAGTACTGCTCTCTTTGGAATCATTTGCCTTTCCATGTCAAGCACCACAAAATCAGTTGGGATAATCAATTTATCTATCTGCACAAGAATATCTTCTACAATGCCTCTAGGATATTTCACTGATCTGTCTGCAAGCTGAAGAGACATTGTAGTGGGTTTCAATTCTCCCAAACCAAGTTATACATAAATAGAATAAGGCATCAAATTTATGCTTGCTCCAAGATCTAGCATTACTTTTACCTTATTTGTTCCTCCTACAGTAATTGAGACATTGAAGCTACCTAGATCCTTTAGTTTTAGGGGAAAATTTGTTTATAATACTACACTAGCTGCTTCTGAAATAGTTACTTTCTTGTGAGGCTCATACTTTTACTTTCTTGCGCTTAGTTCCTTCAAGAATTTAGCGTAAGCAGGCATATTTTTGGTCATGTCAAGCAAAGGTAAGATTACATTCACTTTTGAAAGAATATCATAAATGTTAGAAAATGACTTATCGAATTTGCTCTGCTTCAACCTTCCTAGAAAAGGAACTAGAGGATCATAAGGTGGAGGTGCTTTGTAGTTGACTAGTGAGTCAACTATTTGAAATACTGCCTTCTTTGAATACACATCCTCTTTTGCCTTTGTCTTTCCCTTGTCAGTTCCTACAGAAACAATTAAATCATCAGTTTCTTCACAAACTTTATTGTCAATTACCTTTCTACTTCTCAGTGTAGTGATCACTTTTGATTGCTCAAGCTGGCTAGGTAACTTCCCAGGTGTGTGGCTTTGCACAATTTCTGCAATTTGTCCCAACTGAATCTCCATCTTCTTCATGGATGCCTCCATGTTATGGAATATTGAGTCAATATTTTGGAACTTAGTTGCATTGTTTTGGAACTGAGTCTGTCTTGCTTGAATGAAACTTTGCATGATTCCTTCAAGACTAGGCTTCTTTGGTTGTGGTGGTTGAAAAGAAGTTCCAACTTGGTTTTGATTACAGTCATTATTCTAAGAAAAGTTAGGATGATTTCTCCAACTAGGATTGTAAGAATTTGAGTAAGGATAATTCCATGGTCGCTGGTTGTAGAAATTAATTGCATTTGCTTGCTCTGCATCACTTGCAAAATGATCATTTGAAGGACAAAATTTAGATGAGTGACCTGTAATCCCATAAAAAGAACAAACCTTTGTTGGGGTAGGTTGTGGTTGTTTCATGTTCACTATCATCGAGCACATCGCCTTTATTTGCTTAGCCATCTCCAATGTCTGCATAGATAGATCTATGTTAGAGTTCACTTCATAAATTCCTTTAGACCTACCTCTTACACACTTTTGCTGAGAATTTGCACCAAGCATTTCATACAACTCATATGTCTCTTCCAAAATTTTTTCTCCTATGGCTCCACCTGCAGCATTGTCAACCATGGCTTGGCATAATTGTGTCAATCCATTATAAAAAAAATTAGTTAAGCAATTCAAGTGGATACCTATGGTGAGGGCATTGAATCAATAATGCCTTAAATCACTCTCATTCTTTATGGAATGCTTTACTATCCATGTGACAGAAAGTAACAATTTTACTTAATTCAACAGTTTTCATCTGAGAATAAAATTTTCCATTAAATTTGTTGTACATGGCTTCCCATGTTGTTAATGAACTAGGAATTAATGTCATGAACCATGTTTTTGCAGCATCCTTAAAAGTGTATGGGAAACATCTCATGCGTAATTGATCCTCAATTATATCTTGCAATGGAAAAGTTTGTATTGTTGCATAGAAATCATGCATGAATGTCAATGGGTCCTCTGTAGCTATTGCATAAAAAGATGGAAGCATGTTAAAATGAATGTGTTTCAGTTCATAATTTCTAGCATTATCATTCAACACAATGCATGAAGGTGAGATTCCTATAGTTGAATGTGCAAACTCCTTCATCAATTATTAAGCTTGTTGAGCCACTCAATTTTCCATGTTGTCAGCCATGTGAATTACTTCATCTTCACTTAAACTCTCTATCTCGATTTCTACCTTGTCACTATGATCATGTAATGGAAACAAAACTGGATTCAATGATCTCCTTCCTTGCATTCATAGTTTTGCAAAACAAAGAAAGTAAGAATCAAAAACCTTATATACAATTAGATATAGAAATATAAAGAATAATTATAACTAACTTAATTAAATCAATTTGGAATCATTCCCCAGCAATAACGCCAAAAACTTGATGGTTCAAATTATAATTCCTTGCAAGTGCATGACCGTATAGTAGTATAGTGTGCAATGCAATGGTCGATCCCACAGGGAATATTTAAACTGATTCAATTAGATTTAGTTACTGACTTATCACTATCTTAAAGGAATACGATTTAAGCAAAGCAAGTATAAAAGATAGCTTGAATAAAATTGCAAAAATCAAATAGCTATGGGTAATGTAGATGAGATCAACAAAGTGCAAGGGTCTAGGGATCCGATTTCATCACTCAATGATACTCTTTGCTATTGGGGTCTAGGGATCCGATTTCATCACTCAATGATACTCTTTGCTATTGGGATGTTGGATTCAATGTATAACTTGGATTTATTCTATCTAATGTGAGATTATTACTATTAGGTGTGTAGGTTTAAATCAAGTATTCTATTCATTCCAATTACTTATGGTGTGTAGTGCAATTGAGGTGAAAACCCATTAAGCTTAAGAACACATGAATCAAATAGGAT
>JAYJMB010039943.1:0-32737 GCA_036873735.1 Pouteria campechiana
ATGAGACATGTATCATTACTTAGTTTTACAGCATGTCATGTGATGGTATGAGTGTATATGATTTGACAGCTAGGGTATAGTGTACCCAGATCTTGGTCTATGCGTGTTGTGGTGATGTGTGTGTTTTGGAGGTGGCAGTTATATAAATTATGGTAGGGCCTGGAGGTGGCCATATTATATTTGGATATTTGTGATAAAATTATTGTGGATTAGTATGTTTTATACAGGATAATGGTGGTAAATTAGGGGAGACTCTGTCGAAATTTCCTCTGAATTTACCACTAGTAACACTCCAGGAAGGAGGGGCATTACATGTTCCCTATTAACCTCCTAGTGATTTGAGATTTATTAGTGCTCACCCTAGAAAACAAATCATAGGTAATTTCTATAATGGTGTCAAAACAAGAAGATCTATGCAAAATATCTATGATCATTATGCTTTTATTTCTATAATTGAACTAACTAGCATTGATGAAGCTTTAAATGATGAGAATTAGATCATTGCAATGCAAGAAGAGCTTAATAAATTTGAAAGGAACAAAGTATAGGAGTTAGTTCCAAAACCAAAGAGTGTTGATATAATTGAAACTAAATGGGTTTTCAGAAACAAATTGGATGAGTGTGGATTAGTTGTAAGAAATGAAGCACAATTAGTTACTAAAGGGTATTACCAAGAAGAGGGAATCGACTTTGAAGAATCATATACCCTTGTAACTAGATTAGAAGCCATTAGAATGCTACTTGCTTTTGCATCCTATAAGAACTTTATGTTATTTCAGATGGATGTAAAGAGTGCATTTCTAAATGGATATTTAAGTGAGGAAGTGTATGTAAACCAACCTCCTAGTTTCAAAAATGATGATCAACCTAATTATGTATATAAGTTCACCAAAGCATTATATGATTCAAGATAAGCTCCAAGAGCTTAGTATGAAAGGCTGAGCAAATTCTTAAGTGATTAAAAATTGAAGAGAGGAAAAGTTGATACTATCTTGTTTGTCAAAAATATTGACAAGGATATCTTGGTAGTTTAAATTTATGTGGATGATATTATTTTTGAAGCTACTAATGAAAATCTCTATCAAGACTTCTCAAAGATTATGCAGGATGAGTTTGAAATGAGTATGATGGGAGAATTGAACTACTTCCTTGGATTGTAAATCAAGTAAAGAGATAATGGAAACTACATTTGTCAATCCAAATATACTAGAGAAATACTGAAGAAGTTCAAAATGGAAGAAATTAAGGCAGCAAGCACTCCAATGAGCACATCAACAAGGCTAGACAAAGACAAAAAGGGTAAACTTGTAGATCAAAAATAATATCAAAGTATTATTGGATCTCTTCTTTACTTTACTGTATCTTGACCAGATATTCTCTTTAGTGTATGCTTATATGCTAGTTTCAATTTAGTCATGAGAGAATCTCATCTTACTGCAGTAAAATGAATTTTTAAGTATCTTGTTGACACACCAAATTTAGGACTCTAGATATTCAGATACTAACTTTGGAGGATACAAAGTTGATAGAAGAAGTACTAATGGAACCCGTCAATTCCTAGGAAATAGTTTAGTATCGTGGTTCTGTAGAAAATAAAATAGTGTTGCTCTTTCTATAGTAGAGGTTGAATATATAGCAGATGGAAGTTGTTGCGCTCAATTACTGTAGGTGAAATAATATGGATTAAACTATAAAGACATACCCATCAAATGTGACAATACTAGTGCCACTTGACAAAGAATCCTGTCCTACATTCAAAAATTAAGCATGTAGAAGTTAGGCACTGCTTTATTAGGGATCATGTAGAAAAACATGATATATGTCCAAAATATGTGATGACAAATGCTCAACTTGCTAATATCTTTACTAAGCCACTACCCTTAGACACATTCTATAACATTAGAGGAGAATTAGGCATGACTAATGTGATCATCTGAGAATAAAATTTTTAATGATTCTATGCCTGAAATTGCAATGTTAAATATGCCTTCGTAAGACTAGACTTCATCTCAAACAGATTCAGTTACTTCTATACAGTGCCCTCCTCTCACTATATTTGAACCTTTGGCTTTCCAGTTCAAGTACACCTTGTTTTCTTGCTAGAATCAATTTATAGTTATTGATATTACATCAAAATCTATTTGTAGCATGAGTTATTCTCTCTTTATTAAAATATCATATCAACTACGTCATATAGCAAACACATTCAATCTATTTTAACCCATAACCAACAATCCTTCTCTGCACCATAACATTGAAGCAACTCAAGGAAGGGCATTTAGAAGGAAGATCTCATAAGAAGATCGTCGAATGGTGGAAATTGAAGCACTAAAGGATATTGCCTCACTTCTCTTACTGGAATAAAATCACTTCTATTCATAATAATGCTCTAGGTCACTTCTACCATCAGAAGTATTTCTCCTCAAGATTTAACTCTCAAGAACATGGCTTATATTTCAGCCACTTTTGCCCTTGGACCCAACTTCATCATTAGCTGAGGCCCTTGACGAGAAGGGAAAAGAGGCTCCAATCGCCTCATTATTATCTCCTTCCCCTCTTCCCTTCCTTAAGACTTTGTATCACCCACTGTGATGCAAAGTTCTCCTCCTCCCACCTCCTCTTGTCCATGGTCTCACACACAACCTCTTCTACCCTTATAATGCAAGATGAGTTGCTTTTATCTTTGTCTGTAGCTTTGCTTATACTGAAATGAAATGAAATATTTTTATTATTTTTTGGCTACTTATCTTTGTGTTTGTGTCTACCGAGAACTGCATCTCTTTTTACTTATGACAAAAAGGAGGAGAAAGAATCTACAAATTATCTCAAAGGGGGAATGCAAACATGCATAATCCTTAAATAATCAGGGGGAGAAAACATATAAAACAAGTTAAGGAAAATATTAAAGATGGAAACTTAAGGAATGATTAAACTTTGCAAAAAAAATTTATTGCATACATTTAGGGGAAGATTATCTATTATAAGATAATTTTTAATCAAGTTTCATCATCATCAGAAAGGGAAGAATGTTACAATAAATGCATAGTTTTGATGACAAACAAAACTTGATTAAATATTATGTACTAATGGTGGTTGGCAAGTTTTTGGTATGTAGAATCAAGTTGTAGATCTCATGGAAAAATGAACACAGAAAAGATATTTCAAGATGTCAATTTGTCTGACCGAAAAGATATGGACTATTGCAGAAGCAAAAGATGAAGTAATGCTATAAACAAAGTTCAGATGAAAAGGATTCAGCTAAGTCTTCATTCGTCTATGAAAGTGAAAATTATATCTAATGAATACAAAGCAGCAGACTTCAATTATCATAATTGAGCCAATGATATTCTAATTATAAACACACAAGGCAGAGAAGTGAAAGTTGTCTGGCAGAGCAGAGAAGTTTGTCTGACAGAACAATGACATTTGTTTGTACAACTAAGCTTGTCAACTATCTATAATAAATAACCCAACAGACAAAGCAGTGAAGAAAAAATATCTTCGTCTTAATGATTAGTCTATTACTTATAATAGACAACCCATCTATAAGGCCCTGAAAATTCCAGGTATATAAATTTTGATTTTGCCTGATTTTGCCAGTTCGGAAAGGAGTATATTATAATAAAATTAAATTTTTGAAAAAATTATTATGGAAAAATTATGAAATTGAGTTGATTATTAATGTAAACATGAGGATAAGGTTTTGTGTACATTAAAGTATATTAAATAAATGATTTAAGTGAAAAATAAAATGAATTTAAATCGGTGGAACAACGAAGGTATAAATAATGAAAAAGATAGATTTGTTTTATGAAAAAATTATAAAAATAGATGGAATATCCATATTAATGTGAGTATAATGAGGATACATATTAATCAATGATTAACGAGTGAAGGAAAATAAAAATTGCAAGTGGAAGGGTGAAATACTGAGTATGTTAGTAAATTCCAAAACATTTTGGTTTAAATCAATTTTAATGAAGAAAAATGAATTAAATTATGGGAAATATCAGATTTATTGAATTGAAAATTAATATTGTTATATGATTTATAAAGTGGTCAGCCCATACATGTTTAAGGATGAGATTAAAGCAAGTTTAAAAAAGTCAAGAGAGGCGCACGTGTATGGAGCACGATAGGGCAATGGACTGCCATGAAAAATTATCAAATAAAGGAGATGCAACATACCACTTCATCCTTGTTCTGGTGTAGCCTCTCCCTTGCTCGCGTTGGAGCTTTCCCCATCTTCCAAAAATCCACTTTTCAGCTTGTATGCTTAAGGAAGTGGAAGCAAACGTAGGTGAGTGTGATTTGCAACAGGTGACCATGAACTTCTCTTGAAAGTAAGGTGGGACAAATAGCACAAGTGAAGAATTAATCCCTATAGGTAGGACCCACTAGGGAAATCATAATTTTCAGGTATGGAAGTTGCTAATCCAAGTTGCTAATCATGTTTATGAAATGAATTCATGAAGATCTCGATGAATGTTTTTGTTATAGATTAATCTAGGATTCTAGGTAATTAGGGTTAGTTGGAATATTGGTTCACATAATTAAGGGGCTATGATTGATGTTATTGTGGTATGATTAATATTTAATTAAGTGGAAACAAGGAGTAGATATAATGGAATGGATTACATCATGCTAAAAAAATTGAAATTCAATGGAGATGCCCTACTGCCACTAACGTTTGGGGCTGAAATTCTTAAGATTTAAGCTAGGTGATTGAGCCTAATTATATGAGTTTAATCATGGTTTAGTTAGGGTATTAATATGGAAACTAATACCTCAAATACATTGGAAATGATTAAGGCGGATAGCAAAGTATGAAATAGAACATGTATTGCATTAAAATGAATATTAAGTAGCCATCTTGAGCTTGATAAAAACCTTATCAAATGAATTGATTTTGTGAATATAAAAATATGAAGTCATTATAAATATGATTAATGAAAAATATGAGAATTTTGGTGGAAAAATTCCAACATTAACATATCCAAAAAAATTCAGCAAATAAATACCCTAAAATTTGCTACTGCCAAAGTGTCCATCCTAAAATTGCACATGGTGCTGATGGTGTCCCAATTTTGACCCTTAAATTATTTGATTTTAGAAAGGTTTTCAACATTAAATTTTTATTATTAAAATTATCTTTCTAAGAAGATAAAAACCGTTAAATTCTGAGTTTATGTGAGAGAGTCATAGCTAAAACAGTGTAACAGTCTTTAAATCAATAAGCGTTACCTTGTGGGGCCCACTAAGAAAATTATGAAATGAATTATCAAATGTTTTCAACATAAAAGTTGTAAAAATTAAAATTTTCTATAAAATGACATAATAATCACTTAATTTGGAATTCATATGAGAGATTTATGACCAAATTAGTAAAACTATTCCTAGAAAATAATTAACTGCAAAAGGTGTCACTTGTAGGGCCCAACGACCAAATTTAGAGGCTGAATAGCAAAACGTGCTCAACATAAAAGTTGTAGGAATTGAAGATATCTAAACAATGAAATAAGAATGATTCAATTTGGAATTAATATAAGATATTTGTGCATACTTTACTATAACTGTGTATGGTAGTGCAAAAATAGAAACATGTAAAATGCAATGTGATGCCTTAAGCTGAAAATTTAATCATTATATTTCATTATATTAATGAGAATTACTCCTGTACATGTATATGTAAATAAGATATAGGATTCATGTGATATGTGTAAGATTTTCTAATATGGAGGTGATAAGTCGAGTATGAAAAGATGTAGATTATGGAGTAGATTATTCTGAGGTAAGTAGGTTGTGCATGTTTGCCTATTGTCATGCCCCACCTTCTGAGGCTCGACTTATCATTTTTGCATTGTATTTTACTTAAATTTGCCCACTTTTAGGGTTGGGTTCTCTGCCCAAAATTTGGCAGAGCC
This sequence comes from Pouteria campechiana, assembly GCA_036873735.1. Taxonomy (NCBI): domain Eukaryota; kingdom Viridiplantae; phylum Streptophyta; class Magnoliopsida; order Ericales; family Sapotaceae; genus Pouteria; species Pouteria campechiana. The sequence continues at coordinate 5,925 of JAYJMB010039943.1, forward strand.
TAACTTAAATAGATGAGTTTTCCAGTGGTACAATTATATATTAATTAAAATATTACACTGATACAATTTCTAGAGACAACCATCCATTTACCCATAGCCCAGAATTTGTATCACACCATGATGGTAATAACTTAACTTATTCCAAAATACATAATATGCACATTTTTCTATTATTATGACATGCCATGTGATCATATTTAATATACAACATTCAAATTTTCAATTACAATTATACAATGATCTTATCATTACACTAATACACAAAAAGGGGTACTAACCCCAATCCACCATAAATCATAAGTCTTTGGTCTTTCTCAGAAATCCTTTGCTTGACTTGTCAACTAAAAATTTAAACAAGAAGGCGTGAGTCCGAGCAACTCAGTAAGTAGACAAATGTAATAAACAATAATTAATCCATAATTAGCACATTTCATATCAAATAATCAATATTTCCAAATCAAAAGTTCCATGTTATTTCCATTCAATCAAATAAGCTCATATTGAATCAATCTTCAATTTAAATATACAACAAAGGGATCTTATTCGTCCCTCACATTAAAGATACATATCAATCTAAGATATCAAATATTCCAATCTAAGGGATACTTAATATCCCTAACAACCAAACAACATCAAATTAAATAAATATGGGATATTCACTATCCCCAAATTTTAACACTATAAGTGTTACATACTCCCCCCCTTACAAAAAGTTTCATCACCAAAACTTTCAAAAGCAAGTAATTTTTTCATTATTACTATCTCAATTTACAATTTAAATAGACTAGCAAATTCTTATTTATAGGATACTCCGCGCAAGTTATGACTTCTCTTTCATATAATCTGATCATAATAACACATACCCAATGCATTATCCAATGGACTCAAGTGCTAATTCAATGAGAATAATACTAACAGTATCACCACACCAAATTGTAGCACAATACCGAATTATACTTCAAGAAAAGCAAATCAATTACTATCCTTTTTCCACCACGCTTCCCTACGTCACTCTTATGATGTTTTATAGATCCCAATATAATTTTAACAATGAGCATTATGTTTCATTGTTCCTAATTTACACCACCTTCATATTACATTCAATTCCTCAATTATAATTTTAACAAATACCATAACTATGGCAAACAAAACATATCAAAAATGAGAACCATCTCATCCTTAGTTTCTATATTCCTACCTTCTATTCACCTGGTCATCAAAATTTCTTTCTTAAATTATTTTCAACCACAATACCCAATCAATCATCATAATTCACCTGCCACCAACCAATACCCTGCTCGGAAGGCCACATCAAAGTGGACTTAGCCACAAACAAAGCGATCTAAACCACAATTAAGTGGCAACCACATCTAAACCAAGTGGTCTAAACTATAATCAAGTGGCAACCATAATCAAACCAAGTGGTCTAAACCACAATTAGGTGGCAACCACATCCAAACCAAGTGGACTCAACTCCCTTACAATTCAGTGTATTCTAGTCTATCCCTATAATCTGGCTACAAATGTTGTGAGATCCATGACCACATGGTATCTTGCCTTCATTAAAACTAAGGAGCTATATGTTCTCCATCCACACTCATGAAATAAGCAAAGGAGTCTACATATAATAGGCTGATCAGGCCTCTTCACCATCACTGGCGGCATAATCAAGCAAACAAAACCCAGAGAGGGGCGGGATCCCAAATAACCAAATGAACCAGCCCGGAAGCATCCAAACCTCAAATTCACAACGATCAAATGCTACTAAGCATCCAAATTTCATATATTATTAATCATATTTCAAGAGGCATCTAAAAACCAAGCCTCAATTAGACAAACAAATGTGCAATTACTAATCGCATAATCAAATGTCCAAATTCTAATCAAATAACCAAGCCTAGGATTTTAACCAAACCTAGGCATATTCAAACCTCAGATTCTTAAATAGGCGACCAAACCCCAAGTGCATACAACTGATATTTTGACAATATTGTAATCTTAATTCATATAATTGATACCGATGCCCAATTTCAAATTAAGCATACAATTGAAACTTAGACCATAAAACATTCTCAATCTAATCATGTATCCAATTTCCAATTCAAACATCTCCAATCTAAGTATGCATTCATTTTCAATCAGATTGAATACATTCTTCATATGCAAAAAAAGTCCATTACTCACAGTCAACTATCCAAACAGCTAGATGAAGCCATAACACAAAATCTACTATCAATCCATACCTAAAAGATATAGTTTTAACAATCACATGTTTCCATCAAATTTATTAATCAAGGGATCTGAATTTCACAACAAAATTTACATATAATACTACACGAAAATACAAAATTCACTAGTCACATAATTAACTAAAAAAGTTCAAGTAGAATAGAATGCGAATCCCTTGCAAACATACCAATAAGCATTTCCAATCCTGGTACACATAACAATTTATTCAATTCAACCTATTCAAAAGCAAAGTTCCTCATTCACATACACAAACATACCATTCATCACAACCAACACATAATTCATTATAGAACTCTTTCGATTCTAAACTATTCACATATTGTTAATATAGCATGTCATATCCAAATCAAGTAATCAAAGTAGCAAAGTTCACATGATCATATTTAACCAGAGGAATCTAAAAATTTCATCACAAATCATTAAAGTAATCCAAAAATGATTTCAACTTTCAACAGTCATTTCAAAAACTTCATAGCTCATTTCTGTTTCAATTACACTATAAATCCATAATATGAAATGCATCTAAGCACCACCATGATTCCCTACACTATTCTGGTCATAGCATGCATACGCTATTCCGAAATTACAAGTGTGATATCATAGCAATGTCACTTTCATTCCAAACCATATCCACTATATAATATCATATCAAATGACAATTATTAATTCACAATTATCATTCATGTTCATTCCATATGGATATCCTTCATACATAGTCAAAGCAATTTGTCATAAAATATCAACCCACTATCATTTACCTGCCCTTTATTTCCTTACTCACGCCTTCAAATTATTTTGTAACTCAGTGTTTTACAAGTTCCTGTGGCATGTCATTTTTTATCTCTAATACCCTATTGCCATCATGAGAATTTAGTGCTACCACATAGAGTAGCAACACTTATTACTTAATGCCTAAGACTTATCACACATATAAGTCCTAGGCTCTGATACCATTCTGTCATGCCTCGCCTTTCGAGGTGTGACTTATCATTTTTGCACTACATTTCACCTAAATTTGCCCACTTTTAGGGTGGGGTGCTCTGCCCAAAATTTAACAAAGCCTAACTTAAATAGATGAGTTTTCCACCTGTATAATTATATATTAATTAAAATATTGCAACGATACAATTTCTAAAGACAAACATCCACTTAACCACAGCCCAGAATCTGTATCACACCATGATGGCAATAACCTAACTTATTCCAAATTACATAATATGCACATTTTTCTATTATTATGACATGCCATATGATTACATTTAATATACAGCATTCAAATTTTCAATTACAATTATACAATGATCTTATCATTACACAAATACACACAAAGGGGTACCAACTCAATCCACCATACATCATAAGTCTTTCGTCTTTCTCAGAAATCCTTTTGCTTGACTTATCAAGTAAACATTTAAACAAGAAGGCGTGAGTCCGGGCAACTCAGTAAGTAGACAAATGTAATAAACAACAATTAATACACATAGCACATTTTATATCAAATAATTAATATTTCCAAATAAAAAGTTCCATGTTATTTCCATTCAATCAAATAAGCTCATATTAAATCAATCTTCAATTTAAATATGCAACAAAGGGATCTTATCCATCCCTTAAATTAAACATCCATATCAATCCAAGATATCAAATATTCTAATCTAAGGGATACTTAATATCCCTAACAACCAAACAACATTAACTTGAACAAATGCAGGATATCCACTATCCCCAAATTTCAACACCATAGGTGTTACACCTATGTGATTGAATGTGATAGTAATTATCCCTTAAATGATTTGATAATGTGCTCATATGTGAATATATGGATTGTTGATTGTGTATGTGACGTAGATAGGATTGTAAATATCCCATGTCTTATGGTATGCAATGTGAATATGTGTGAAATTTGGGATTAGTAAGGATCCCAAGATGCTATGATGTGTGCATGTCTTTGATTGTTATGTAATACAGTATTGTGATATTTTATATTAATATATAGTTTGGTCAGATAGAAGATATCGCCTACTTATAATTGCTATGGTTATTGTAGTTTATGGATGTTTGAATTAACATGAATGTAAATTGTAGTATATGCATACGTGTTATGTATAGGTGTGATTTGGGATAGGTGATCATCCCAGAGTGTATAATTTGCTTTAGAATTTACAATTGATGTTGTATTTTTCATGTTGTGGCATGTTGAGATATTAAATTGAGTTAGAAAATATATTATTTTATTTGGTCTCTTTTTACTTTGATGGATTGGATTTATTGAATTGGTTTAATTATTGTATATTACATAGTCTACTTACAGAGTCTGTTTAGACTCACCCTTATTTTATATTTTTAGATGGCAGGTCAAGCCAGGAGAAGTCGATATTAGTAAGCAAAAGATAGAAGATATGTTATGTGATGTTCCATGGCATGTTGTATATTATTTTAGGGTATGTGATAATCTTCATGTATTATATATATTGCATTGGAAGGTAATGGTTAAGTGTTGTATCATTTAAATGAGATTGGAATCCCTATGATGTATAAGTGTGTTGTAAATTGATGTGATTCAAATATAATGTATATTTTATATGTGCGAACATGTCATTATGTAATCGTATATGTTGATGGGTATGGTATAATGAAAAGATATGTTCATTGTCATCATGATGCAGTCACTATTTTGAGAAGAACCTATGGAGTGATATGATTGTGGTGTGGATGAATAGAGGTCTATTGAAGTGTGTAAATTCTTATTTGATGATTTTTAATTGAAAAGTTGTATTATTATGAGTGATACATAGGTGGAAAATCCTATTTACCAGAAAAACTCTGCAAATTAGAAAATGGTATCAGAGGAACCCCATCTAGGAAGTGGAAAAGTCATGGTATGATCGTAATGGATTTGTAGTGTAAAATGGAGTAACAGCCCTGGGGGCGGGGCGCGTTACACCATAAGACAAAGCAACAAAGAAAATTCATCTATGCTCCAACAGTCCATCTATTACTTACAATAGACAACTCAATAGACGAAGTGCTGAAGAAACAAGTCATCCATCCTACTATAGTTCAACAGATAATCCATAAGACAAAGCACCAAAAGGATAATTCATCTGCAATCTATTTGTTACTTACAACAAACAACCCAACAAATGGTGTCATGAAACGACATCTCCACAATTCGTTTGCTACTTACAAAGGACAAACTAGAAGATGAAGGAACTTTGTTGATGAATAGTTGGACAAATACTTTGTTTGTCATAAGTAAAAGATGAACAATGGGCAAACCAAAATGTTGGTCTCCATTCAACATTAATGACATCCTTTCCGAATTGATGAAAGAATTCGCCATTGCCGAAATACCTCGACCAAAGCTTATTAAGAATCTTGAAATCATCTTCTCCAAGGTCAGTGCTAAAGGCATTTCAGCAAACGAGGATTAAGCAAAAGTTAGAAAATTCAAATGTGCTAATCAAGAAGGGTCTTCTACATTAATAGAGCTCACCTACCACAATAGTTGGATTTCAAAGCAGCTATAAATAAAACATTGTTGGAGTAGGAGGAACAACCCAAACATTAAGGAACATATTCAAAATTCTTTTGAGATCATTAATGATCTAAGCCAAACCTTCTGCAATTCTTTAAGAGTCAAGAGCCTTTTATTCAAATCTTCCTTAACTCTTTGAAGGCTCCCAACCACCTTTTGGGAAGATCATTTACTTCTATATTCAAATTTCAAAAACCTTCCCCTGTGCTTACTGAGAAATGTCTATGCTTCAATTCTATTTCTCATTACTTTAACTTCTAATATTCATCCTTTGTAATTCCTTGAGCTAGTGATTGAGACTAGACAAAAGAAGAGTTGTGACTGTCTGAGTGCAGACAAGAGCTATTTATTTATGCCCCCTAGAGTTGAAATCTAGAAGAACATTGGGAGCACTATAATCATGCCCCCTAGAGCTAAAATCTAGAATAGTGCTGGGAGTACTCTATTTATGCCCCCTAGAGCTAGAATCTAGAAGCGTGCTAGGACCACTATTGTATTTCTGCTATTAAGAATAGTGGAACTCAAGACACTAAGAGGAAAGCATTCTTAGAAGAGTGGAGTAGAGTGTTTACTCAAACCACTATAAAAAGCCTTGTGTCTTATTTATTTGTGCATTAGTTGATTGAGTGATCCTAAAGGGTTGAGCAAATATTTTTTAATTACCCAATTCACCTCTCCCCTCTTTGATTTTTTTCCTAATCTTCGAGACCAATAGAAAGTTGTAGATATACAAATTATCTTTTTAAATCATTAGTAATAACTAATTTAGATATCGTATGAGAAAGTTATCGCCAAAATAGTGACGCTATTTTTGGATATTGTGGACAACAAGTTTTAGCATTGTGGCACCAATGCGGTGCATATGGGTGTTTTATTTTTATTAATTTCATGTTTTTCTTTGCAAGGGATGATTTGGAATCCACATGAAAATGTAATTAGGGTTATTTAAGCGGGGAAAAACATAGAAAAGAAGGGACTTCTTGGTGAGAAAGCGGTGGCATACACAAATGGAGGGAAATACAATTCGGCACAGAGAGTTTCTGGGAGAGAAGTTCTATAAGGAAACAAGAGAGATTTTGAGTTCTGCAAACATGCATATTTTAGAGAGTTTTCTTTCTTTTTTATCATTAACTAATTTTCTTTTTCTAGGGTGAAGATGTAGCCCTCATGATTATTCTATGTTAAATAAATCTTGTTGGATTATCAATTTAGTTTTATTTTATTTCATTCATTATTTTTAAATTAGTCATCTGATTTGCTTAATTCCATGATCAGTTATCTGATTTGTTTAATTGCCTGATCACCAATTTTATAAACTAGATTGATTGTCTAAGAATATGGTTAAGGTAGAAGCTGTCAGTATTACTATACATGACTTTGATGATAACAGAACTTGTATTAAAATAAGATATATGTGTGATTAAATCTCTAATAATCATATGCGTAATTATGATTTGATAAATGTTAATTAATATGAAAATATAATCACGCATGCTTAATTATGCAAGCATACATCTTTTACTTTATGTTTTGCTTAACCTGATTGATCATTCACTAATGTGTTAATTTGTTAAATCATACTTAGCAACATATTAACTTAAGCTTTCACATTATATACTTAAATAAAGATGTATAGTATCCTTGCTCTACAACATGTTAAAATCACATGAGAATAAAATACATTCTGATAATGCATTTGAAAGCCAACAACATAGCAAGTGCAAAAAACCTCTAAGTGTAGGATTACAATTGTCTGCAACCAACTATCGACAATTGTTCAAGTTCAAGACCTTCTTCTCAACTCATAAATCCAAGTAAATGAGTCAACAAGTTCAAGTTCTAGATGCAAGAAAATGATTAAACAAATCAGAACTATAACCCAAACAATATCAATATTCAAATGCAACATCAAGGACTTAATAGCAGAAGTTAAACGATTAGTCAAGACTAGCAACAACACTTACGAGTTCAAATGAAACATCCATGAGGGGAAGCTCCAAAAGAGATAAGTTGTCTAAATTGATTATACTTTTTAATGCTATGTATTCTAGATGCCTCTGAATGAACTGTCTTGGATTTGAATTAATTTATGTTTATTGCCTTGAGCTAAATAATTCTAAAAACCTTAATAAATCATAAATGATCAAAACTCTAACATCATTTCAATCCTAAGGCTTAGTAAAGCCCATTTAGGAAACTTTATAGTGTAAGATCTTGAATAGGAATTTCATTCTAGTCATTCCTTCTATAAAAATGATTAAAGGCTTGATCTTTTAAAAGGATTCAAAATTGATATAAAGATAAAAAACATTATAATCATAACACTCAACATGAAAAGGAAACAAGAATAAAATCCTTAAAAGACCAATAAAAATCCATTTAACAAAAGAAAATTAAAATTTTCTACTTTCTTAAAACTTCTATAACTGCTAATAACTCCTAAATCCTGCCCTGAGCCTCAAATAACTCCTTCTCCAAAGCCACAACTCAACTCATGATATCCCCATAAGATATATAGAGGCTAGTCAAAAGAAGATCTAAACAACTATTTGACTTCTTATCATGCCTCAACTCCTTCTTTAAATGCTTCACTTCTTCCTTCAAAAAGAAAATCTGGTCATTCCCCTTAACCCTATCTTGCTCCATCTTTCTCTACCTCTCAATTTTGTACATTGTTTGTTCAACTAAATATCATCTAATATAAACAAAGCAGAGAACACGTAGGGTCATAACCAGTTCCCAAGATATGCATTAACTCTATGGCTCAAATCTCAGTAACCGCCTTCTAGGTAAAAACACTAGGAAAGACATACATTTTCACTATAGTGCTTATCATTTCTTATACTAAAATATCTAATAGAGTTTTCCATATAAATTATGATTTTGATGAATAAACTATATAGTTTGCATCCCCCTAATCACATATAATTTTTGAATTAGGATTAGAATGCACTGATGAAACATAAAACATAATTCAACATCACGAGCATAAATTTTCATAAAGGATAAAAAGATTGATAACCATTAAAGAACAAAACTAAATAAATACAAAATAGTCACAATATTAAATCTGAAAGTTCAAACTTTTAAGAGAAAATAAAAATATTCATTCAGCCAAAACATCATCAACAGTCTCCAACTTATCAATCCTTTGATAAGCTTTGGCCAACTCCATCTCTAAATTCTTTAATTGATCTATGGCTTGCATATAAGCCACAAAGTTCTTGGTCAACAGACTCTCAAAATGAGTAGTATTACCCCTGATGAAATATAAATCTTCCTTTAACTACTTGATTCTATCATGAAGAGCTTGAATTTTCTCTACAATATTAGAATTTGCATCAATCTGCTTCGAAGAAGAACTTGACGATGCCATGACTCCTCTGATGATTGTTGAACTGTCGTCATGTTTCCAATCTTTCAATATATGACAAAGAATACAAAAGTGTCTCTCCACTTCCCAAAGAACCTGTTAACTCTATCATTAAATTTGCTAACTATCCTTCTTGGTAATGACAATATAAGGGACGCACTAGCTGCAAGAACATTAAAAGAGATAAGGGCTAAAGTAATCATATAGTTAGAGACTGAGAGACTCAACAAGGATTGAACTAGGACCATGCATTGTCATCGCATTTATATCATTTTTGAATATTAATTTGGTGTCCTAGAATGATTTTGATGCTTAATTATCCAATGCTTGAATGATGCCCTTCATATATATCTGCCTCGTGAATTGAAAAAAACTTATTATGCTTAATGGTCTAGTTCTTAAAAGATGTTTACGTATTGCAATTAACATGAATTTGGTTGTTACATTGAAACAAAATCATTTCATGATTATGCTATGCTTAACATAACATTAAAGGGGAGAGAAAATTGTATGATAATTATGACAGACAAGGGGAGAAAAAATCATGTGCTAATATATGTATAAAAAGCACTAGATAATAGAGGTGAGAGAATAATACTCCAGGGCCCAACAAGATAGGGGGAGAAGAACATAAAGAAGGATTATATAAAAAGGGGGAGAGAAATGTGAGTATATATCCTTAGCTAAATCTTTTTGATTCTGACAAAAAAGGGAGAGAGACATGTGAGAGAAATTGAAATACTTGTATACAATATAACTAAACAAGGAGAGTGACAAAAGAGATGAAACCCATAGAATTATATAAGTCGGACATTCAGGGGGAGATTAAGGGAAAATTCTTAATTTTTAATAACAAGAACTCAAAAGTTTTGTCATCATCAAAAAGGGGGAGATTGTCAGTATTACCTATATATGATATTTATGATAACAAAACTTGTATTAAGATAAGATATATGTGTGCTTAAATCTGTAACAATCATAGGCATAATTATGATTTGATAACTGTTAATTGATATGAAAGCATCCTGATAATGTATTGAAAGTTAACAACGTAGCAAGTGTAGAAAACCTTTAAGTGCAGGATCACAATTGTCTGCAACCAACTACCGTAATTATCTACTATGTTCCAAAGAGATCAAACTGGTAAAGGTCATGGAAGAAGAAGAAGGAGAAGAAAGCAGAGGCTTTGAAGACAAGCAACAAGAGAGGTTACATTATCTAAGAGAAACCTCCACAGACAAATGCAAGACAGAAGCAGTTGAAGATGAAACCATGGTCAGAGAGCATAAAGTTGTTTGAGAAATTTGAACTATCTATACCAACTAGACAAAATATTTTTGTGACAAAGTAAGAATAAGTAATCCCATCAAGCACTCAAACAAATGAAGAAAGAAGAAACAGCCACCTAGACAATCATACATAAAGCAAAGAAAACATTGTCTGATCAACAAAGTTAGAAGAACGGATTTGTCTGAGAATAAGAAGGCAAGATAAATAAACAAAGGAGTGCAACTTCAGCTGAGCCAAGATAGACAAATCAAGAATGAAGAAAGCAAGAAATTGCAGAGACGAACTCCATCTACAGCTCAAAGAATGCAGAACAAAGAAAGAATTCAACTTAATCTATAAGATCATATTCATCTGTTACTTAATACAAATAAAGTAATAGACAAAGTGGAAGACAAAGTAGAAGCTGCATAGACAAAGTAACTGCTTGGAAAAATAAACTTCGACAAACAAAGGCATATTCATCTGCAACTTACTATAGACAAACCTATAGACGAAGTGTAAAGTAATTTGTCCAAGATAAAGCAAAACAGAGCTCATCTTTCATTTACATTAGACAAATATTATGTTTCCTCTATTTGAGCAAGATAAAGAATAATTCGTCTATCACCTCTAACAAACGAATGTGGAAAAAAAAAGAACATCACACTTGGTTTATTCGTGCAGACAAAGGAGAGTTTGTCTAGCAAACAGTTCGACTTTGTCTATACCACCCAAAATTCACCTATTATTTACAACAGACAAATTATATTCATGAAGGATCAACTGACATAAATCTCCTAGAAGAATTCATACAGACAAAGCAGAGTTTGTCTATCAATCAGTTCGACTTTGTTTATGGCGCTAGAGTTCATCTTTTATTTATAACAGAAAAATCACTCTTATGAAGGATCAACTGACAAACAAACTAATGGGAGAATTCATCTATAACTTATGACCAACAAATGTAGACAGAGAGAGGCCATGACTTATCAGAGAAAAATTGATTTACGTGACTTGCATCTAAATGGCAACTGCATCCATGCTTTCATTATGCAGACCTATTTTAATCACCATTTTCAGTAATAAGTGGTGCTTCAAGTTTTCAAGTTGTGTTAAGTCAAAATTAGAAAAGATATTTCAGCAACAAGTTTTCTTCCTCTCTATAAAAGAATGATGATGCAGCAACTCAAGACAAATTTGAAAGGCATGAACTCCAATGGGAGAATTCTCAATGGTCTTATTCATTCATTGTTGCTCTCATTTCTGCATTCAATAGAACCCATCTTTTCCAATGATCGAAATTATGAAGAAGCTATTTAAGGAGAAAAGGTCAAACGATTCAAGGTGGTGAATGAAAATATTTCAAATAAGCTTAACCTTATGCAAATCCTTCTAACCATGGCCAAGAGCTTAAACTATCATCTATCTTTATAAACTTTAATCTGCATATCTTTATGGCCATTAAGTTTACATTTTGGAAAGATATTTATATGTTATTGGAGTTGTAAAAGATCTCATCTTCCCCTATACTTAAATGTGCATTAGTTTCTGGTTAAACTAAAAACCAGTGAGTTTGTGATGAGCTCAAGAAAATCACATTGTATGAATTGTTGGTGAGCTCTGGAAAACCAACAAGTTTGCTTATGATCTTTAAAACCAATGAGTTTTCTGGTGAGCTCGTGAAAACTAAAAGAGCATTGCGAGCACTATATTTATGCCCCCTAGAGTTGGAATCCAGAAGAGTATTATGAATACTATTTACGCCCCTAGAGCTGGAATCTAAAAGAGTGCTAAGAGCACTTTTGTATTTCAATTATATGGGATATAGTGGAACTCAAGGCATAATGAGTCTGTGCTCTTAGAAGAGTGTATGTAGGGACGCCGTTTCTGAATTACTATAAAAATTATATTGTTTATGTTTATGCTTGCTTATTTATTTAATTCTTCATGTACTTTATTGTTTTTATTATTTATCATATAATGCATAACACACAATCACGAAAAGAGGAAAACATTTCAATAGGGGTAAAGCAATGAATTTTTACATACCCAATTCACCCCTCCCCTCTTGAGTCAAGCCATACTATGGGACTCTATAGACACCATATGCTAAACCATGATAAGAGCTCTCTTGAATGAGTAAGTAAATGGTTATAATAGACACCTTATACTAAACTATTCTACTTGTTTTAGTAAAGTTCTTCTGATCTTCATGAGTTTTCAACCTCAATTACACTACTCACCATAGGTAATTGCAATAGGAGAAGATACTTGATTTAAACCTAGATGCCTAACAGGAATAATCATATATCTGATAGAACAAACCCAAGATAATGAATTGAATATAACATCCCAACAACATAGGATATCATTGAGTAGTGAAATTAGATCCTTAGATTCTTGCAATTTGTGAAATCTCATCACATTTTCCACTATTTTGGTTCTAGTATTCGATCTTATACTATGATTACTCAGCTTCACTTCATCATATTAACTTAGAATAGTTTTTATTTCGGTATCTAGACTTAATTAAATTAGTTTAGATAATTCTCTTTGGGATTGACCCTTGTGCTTGCATGCTATAATGTTCTAGACTTGTGCACTTGCAAGGAATTATAATTTGACCATCAAGTTTTTTGCGGCATTGATGGGGAATTGATCTCAAACTAATTTAATTAATTTAGTTATAATTTTACTTTTTCTTCATTGTATTTTATTGTATTTAGGATTTTTATTTGTTTAATTTTCTTTTTTTTTACTGAGTTGTGAATGCAGCAAAGATGATTGATGAATCCAGTGTTACTACCCCGCAACGATCTTATTGACAAAGTTGGGGAAGAGCCAGAGACCATAAGTCAAGAAGAAGAATAGATGGCTAAAAACATGGAAAATAGGGTGTCTCAACAAGCATAGGAGCTTATGAAGGAGTTTGCACACCCTACCATTGGAATATCACCTTCATGAATTGTTTTGATTGATAATGCTAGGAACTATGAGCTGAAGCATATACACTTCACATGCTTCCTTCTTTTAATGGTATAGCTACAAAAGATCCATTAACATTTATGTATGATTTTTATGTGACTATTCAAAATTTTCCTTTGCAGGGTCTAACTTAGGATCAACTGTGAATGAGATATTTCCCATACACCTTGAAGGATATAGCTAAAACTTGGTTCATGTCATAGGTATTGGTTCCCATAAAGTTGGATTAACCTAAGAGGGGAGGGGTGAATTGGGTTTATAAAAATTTCTTACTTAACCCTAGCTTAATCAAATTCCCTCTTTTTCTTACTTGTGTGAAAATTTGGATGAAATAAATGATAAAGCTGTAAATGTAGGAAAGTAAGGTAAACATAAATAGCACACACGTTATATAATGATTTGAGCCAATGGCTCTATTTCACTCTTCCAAGAGCACTCTCCTCTAGTACCTTGGGTTCCACTATATCTCTTATAATGGAATACAATAGTGCACCCAGCACTATTCTAGATTCTAACTCCAGCGGGCATAATTACTAATACACCAAGCACTTTTCTAGATAAGCTCTAGGGGGCATAAGCTTAATGTCATTGCACTCTTTTAGATTCTAGCTCTACAGGGCATAAACACAGTGCCACTTCACTCTTCTAGATCAAGTCTTGGGGGCATAAACTAGTGCCACCGTATTCTTCTAGATTCCAGGTCAAGGGGGCCTAAACAATAACAAATTGTTCATGAGACACTCCAACAGACCTATTGTTCTTCTTAACTTCGATCTCCAACACCAAGTTAAGGTAATACACAAACAAATATAGTAAAAGGAATTTAAACTTTAAATGTGTTTCTTGTTGAGCATAAGGGTGAAGACTTGCAGACTTTGATTTGCTCTCTTGGTTGTAGAAGACCTCCCCTTCATGTATTTGAAGATTGAAGCACTTGAAAGAATAGTATGAAGATTTTTGCTCTTGGCCTAGTGTCGAAATGATATGAGAAAGATTTTGGCCCAATCACTCACTCGTTCAACTTCTTCAAGGATCCCAACAATTCCCTTTAAATGGATCTTCAAAATATTGGACGTTGAGCAACATTGAATATAGAAGACCATTTTGAGTTTTCTCCCAATGGAATGCACTAGTTCCAATTGGATTTATATAGCTAAAAAGCCTACAACATCTTTCTTTGCCAAAAATGGTAGTTGGACGATTCTGCATGCCTGAGTTAAAGATTGCTTCTTTAATCTCAACTACATTTGTGATTTAAAGATTTGATTTCTAACACTTCTCATTCAATGGTCTGACTGAGATGGGATTTTGGGTGAATGCTACTTTCATTTTATTTGTCTAAATTTAATTTTGAACGAAGTTCATCTTCGACTTATGTCAGTCAATTGAAGTCTCTTCTCTTCCCTCGCATTTGTCCAAAGTTAATTTTAGATTTTCTGGAGATTCGAACAAAGTCGCATGAACTTATTCTCAGACAAACTTTGGTCATATGGACAAACAAACCCCAATCTCCCATTCTTGGACGAATTTAGGCTTGGTCATTCTGGATTGCCTAAAGTTATATTTTCAGACGAAGTTCCCTTTCACTCCGTTTTGTCCGAAGTTATTTTCAGACAAAAGCTTCTCCATCTTGACTTTCAACTTTTCCTTAAACAGTTTCTACCTTAGCTTTGCATTGTTCAAAAGAATCTTTTCAGACAGCATTACATTTTAGACAAAGCATTCAGATTGATGCCTTATGGTACGTTTCAAAATCTCTGTTTTCTTCTTCCATTTCTTCTGAAATGTAATCTTCATATTTCCATCAACTCAATCCTTCTGAAATGTGATGAGAAGATTTTGTGCATGAACTAAAACTTTTGCAATTCATTTTGACCACTTGATAGATTTTCTTTAGTACATAGCTTAATCAAGTTTTTTTGTATAAAAAGATAAACACATTTAAGCACAATTTCTTTCTTTCACGTTCAAATGATAACGCCTTGGTAAAAACATATATATTTTTTAACCATATCTATCCATGTTTCAAGCTTCCTATTAAAAACACCATTAGTATAAATCAAGTCCATGGCAAGTTTTATTATCATCAAAATCATACACAATAATCCTAACAATCTCCTCCTCTTTTTATGATAACAAAACTTGAAGACTTGTGATAGTTAAATAATGTGCTAATGATCTACAAGCAAAATCTCCCTAATTAATTGAAATTTATAAATCTATGGAGTCATAACATATAAGATGTTGTATTCCCTCAAAGACACAAGTCATGATGACTCAATTTTCTCACAAGTCTCTCCTCCCCCTTTTTGTTAGAGTAAATAGTAGCATTAAGATGTCGCCTGAAGATTGTGTGTGAGTGCTTCATATTCTTTGTTGTTTCTAGAATAAATGAGAACCTATCAGCAGTAGTTAGTTAGTCATGGATTCTCCAAATTCTTCTACAAAGCAAATTCAAAATGAGGAAGTCGATGTAAACATAAGATCGATGGAGCGAATTCACTTCCTCTATGAAGAAATAAGGCAACTGAATGGAGAGATGAAGTCTGTAAAGTTCTCTCTCCAAGTTGCGAACCGGCATTTGATCAAGCGTGTCATCAGTCATATGGAATCCCTTGATCGAATTCGGTCATTGGAGATGAAGTTGTCTATGGTATATCAGCAGATAGAAGAATTGGGAGTAGTTGTAGGTGCTCTGGCCGAGTAGATTGATTCCTTTACTTTTTGCTCCTCTTAACAATATAATAGGTTTCTTTTGTGAACTTTGGCATTTTATTTACAATTACGCAGGTATCTATAGTATTCATCATGACAGAAAAATATAGATTAATTATACAAACAACATTTATTCCTTAGATCCTCTGATGAATAATATAATTTTCAATGTATGTGATTAACAATGCCTCGCCTCAGCAAAGACTTCTTTGGACTCAGTTTTTGAAATTTTTAGACAATGTTATGGGTTTTGGACAATAATTCTGATTTTGGTCTGAAAATAGAACTTCATTTTGGTGTGAAGGATTTTCATTATGAAGTTTTGGACATCATTCTAACATTATAGAGCTTCAAATAGTTATTAATCATTTTTCATCAAAATCATAATAGAAGGATATGAATGGAATCAATTGTGAAACAATTGTGAAACTTGGATTCATATCATTCTAATACTGTGTTATAGATTTACATGAAATTATAAACCTTACTACATCATTTTCTCATGAAATTCTTCTAGACTTTGAAAGAAGAGTGTTTAGCTTCCTTTTTTTCTAAGTTCCTTCTGAATTAGTAATGCCTAATTTAGGCACAACTATGATTAGTAGAGAGAGCATTTTCATATCATGGGAAACATTCAATCATTAGATAATTCTCATTTGGAGACTTTAAAATATGCAAATATTCGTTAACCAATCATCATTTCATTCATCAAACTCATAATACACAAGTATTTTAAGCTATGATTCATGAATTTTCATCAAATTAACAAAGAGATTATATGATAATCCTTACTACATTAATCTCTCAAGATGTAAAATCATACAAAAGAAATTACATTTTCCCAGAAGTTGTAAAGCCAAAAATAAATTCTCTTATGAAGTATTGTGAGGATTGGTAGTAGGTGAGGGAATGGTAGGCTCCCCCTGAATGGTAGCCTGTGTAACTATGTGTAACGCCCCGCTTTCCAAAGTGCTACACAAGCAAGAACAGAAGGACTCTCGGCCAGAGTCTCCACTAAACTTACCCTCTTAAACTTGTATAAGTATTAACAAACAACTACATGTGCCTAGAATTATAGTCGCATTGTAACGGTAAAGTGTATGAAAATCGTCCTTGCATCTAATAAAGAAATGACATACAAATCAAGATATTTCGCACACTTAAATTTACATTAACTACACCATTGACATACTGAATAAATTACTATTTTTATACATTCCAAAATATATCAAAAATATAAGAAATTCTAAGTATCATGGTTTATCCCTCTCCTGAGATTCAACCCCTTGTTGGGCTCTGTCTTCTAGCCTATGAACTAAAACATAATAAAATAAAGTGAGTCTGAGTAACTTAGTAAGCAGCCATAATTCAAATCACTAATCAAATTATAGAATGTGTATATAAAAATTCATATGCTCATAATGAAACTACTATCATGAATTAAATACAAACAGTGACAAAATTCTTCAATGCGAATCTACTAAGATGTCCACTATATTTGATCATCTCTATTTGCATTTAAATCCTCTTCCTTCCTAATATAGCCCTTTCATTTCCAGTCATCTACTATATTTTTGCCTGCAACCAATTAGTACCATATTCAGGAGGCCATCACCTAAACCAAGTGAACACAACCACAGCCAAATAAACTCATTTTTCTTACAACTTTGGTGTACTCTAGTCTTTCCATATTACCCTATTTATGAATGTTATGAGTCTTGAAATATCCCACCTTCACAGCAACTCAAGGGTTGTAGGTTTTCCATTTACACCTACTAAGTAGTCAGAGGAGTCTCATAAACAATAGGTTGATCAAACCTCATTGCCAGGGGAGGCGGTATCAACAAACAAAGCCCTAACAAGGGCAAGATCCCAATAACCAATTAGCCTTCCCAATAGGCATCCAAACCCAATTTGTTATAAATAATATATGGACGAATATGAAATTCTTACTCAAATTACTCAACATAGTAGAATACTTCCATTCAATTATCAATCCACTAATATAAAACCTTATTCACTCAAAGTTTATCATATCATCACAATTATCCAAGCATACCTTCAATTCTTAAATAAATAGTCAAACTCAATTGCATACTTAGTTAAGATATCACTTTCAAGTACATGCATTCTTATGTTATTCCATTGATTAACATAACATGATCCTTCTTATGTCTTCATCATATTTCAAATGTTTTTCAAGGATATTCCCATAAAACATACCTTTAATTAGTAAAAATACCAAAAAAATACCAAAATTGACAAAATATGCAAAATACTAAAAATTGGCAAAAGTTACTGTTCATAGTGACTCCTTGCCGCGACAGCGCAACACCATACCAAAACTATATTGTTCATAGTGAGCTCCTTCCATGGCAAGGACATTTCGTGCCGTGGTAGGGAAGTGCCATGCCATGGCGAGGTCTCTACTGTCTTCATTTCCTGCACTTTTTGAGTTTCATGTCGTGGCTAGGACCTTGCTACCCACCCATTTTTCTTGAAAGCTTACTCTGTTGTCTCATTCCAGATGTCCCTTATTTAACCACTGTAATTTCCCCTTAATCTACTTTGTTTAACCTTGATTCTTCTCCATTATTCCCACCTATCCATTAAAATACTCTGATAAACAATACTATCTCATTTACATCATGTAGTGAGTTCATAACTTTTAGTGAAGTTCATGATACTTCAAATGCACTAACCTACTTTCCAATTGCATTCATTTCTTTCATCCAAACTTAATTCTATTCTGTCCAAACTTCTCACTACACGATTTGTTTGATTTGCACATATCTAAAGTATAATACACTATTTTTTATCCCAAAATTAATTCATAATACAATTGAACAATATCAATAATGAAGGATCCCAATTTTGATAAAATTACTTAAGCAAATAAACCTACTTACCTTGTTAATACAACTTCCTTCCACTTCAGCTTTATGTCTCCCCAACTTGCTTCATAGTTTAAAGAACCTACAGAAAAATACATGCCACATGATTATTTACTGCATCATTAGTCTATAACTTATATCTACTACAGGATTCATTGTAAGTTTACAACATAACCCTTTCTTGGGCTCCTAAAATTGCTTACCTAAACCATCTTTAAGAGGAGATTAAGCAATCATTAATGAAAGTTATTTATATTGTACTCTCCTTAAAGTCATTTCACCAAATATTTATAATACACTTACAGCTTCTATAGCCCACTAATATGTATAAGCTGAGATAAGCTGGAATATTGGTTCCAAACTACATATAAACAATGTCTAACAGAAACTCTACTTCAATTTACATGCAATACATCTATTCTCCTATCCAAAACATGTTCCCCCCCAAACCCTAATCTTCTAGCTATGTAAATTAACTTCATAACTAAAATTCAACATTTTCTACTTAACAGAATTTAATAATTAGTAATAGAATCAATTTACCTTACCTTCTTCTCCAACTAGAATTGTTAAACTTGGACTGGAAAGTTAAAACTCCAAATCCTCCAAATTCCTCTTGCTCTAGCTCACTCCACATAGCTTTTTCTCCACTTTGGATTGTTACAACATACTCAGTTATCAATCTTCCAACAATTCTACCTCCAAATCTACTAAAATTTGTTGTTTCCAATATTTGGAATCAATGGGAGGGGCTGGAACAGTTTCTGGGTTGAAAATGGGAGTTGGTGGAGCATTTTAAGCTCCACCCCCCATGGTACTCTGGTGGCGCAGTGAAATAGGTGTGCATCCAACTTGTCTGCCATATTTTCTATGCACTTCTTTCACCATAATTCTTTCCAATTCATTGTAAGATCCAATCCACTACCCATGTCCAACATTATTTTCCATTTATACACTGTAAAATAGTTTTTTCCATTTCAAAATTTCAAGGCCTCACACTATGAGCTCATCAAATGAGAAAGTGTGCTTTGGATTCTAGGTAGTAGGAGCTGCAGTAGTGGATAGTTCAGAATCACTTGTAGATGTATGCTGAGCATTTCCTAATTGTGTAATAAGAATGTTTATTTTCTTTTCCATTCTCTCTTGTATTTCTCTTAGCTCTCCTACTTCTACACTCAACTCTTTTACTTCTAATGATAGCAATGCATATGGAAAGGATTTTGGAACGTTGACTTCCAGTGAGGTTCTAGAGGGTGAAAAAAGTTTTTCGCAGTGGGCCTATCTCTGTCATCTATTTGCTCACTTTCTTTTATCTCCCCCTCTCCTTGTGAGGGTATTCCTTCCTCTTCTTCACTCTCATCCTCTTCCATCTCTCTTTCATTCTCTTCCTCCATTTCTGTTAGATAATTAGAAAATTTTATCCCCATTCTCTTCAAGAGAGTAGCTCCTACCCAATCCTTTTGAAGTAAAGATACATGTAAGCATGAATCTCCATCTATGTTAACTTCAAAATGCTCAAATATCCTGATCAACCATGCTCTGTATGCCACTAAATGGTTTGTCCTTTGAGGCATATATCCAAAAGCAGTAAACATAAGATTTGGGAGGTTGGCTTTTTGATAAGTGTAGATTTTTCATAGTACTTTAGCTTCATTTGCTATCACTTGTTTAGTTCCTCCTAACTTAGGTATAAACATATTCTCTAGTACTTTCCTAAGCATTATTAGTTCAATGGTGAGGTCTTTAGTTCTCATGTAAGTGTGATCAGATGTATATTCAGTGCCTGTGGACAGTTTGTTAAAAATTTCTTCTTTCCTTAGTGCATCCTCATCCAAAACTTATCTTTACTTCCTTTACCATGGAGTTGTAACTGCTTGGTTTCAAATTGAAATAGAAAATGAGGACTAGTTCTCTATAGATTGGTGCCTCTTAGTCTATCAATTCAGTCCATCCTGGATAGTTTAGCATACTACGAATGTCTGATTTGCATCTTTCAAAGAAGCCCAAATCTATTTTCTTCTGCACATGCATTGGTCTCCCCAACATTGAAGTGTAAAATTTCAATTTCTTCTCCCTTCCACCAAAATAGTAAGTAGGTAAATCACGAGCTTTGAACTTAGCAGTGGGAACCTTCCTTCCTTCTACTTCTGCAGGAAGGGATTTCAAGTCAAATGGTTTTACCTTCTCTTCATTTTTACCATCCTTCTCTTCATCTTCTCTTTTAATCTTTTTCATCGATAAGTAAGAGGGATTACCTAACAATTTTCTAGCTGAATTGGGAGATCTTCTTTTAGAACTCCTAGGTGAAGAAAGTTGAGCAATTGAAACTCCTCCTTGAGTTCTAGATCTTTTAACTATACCATGGGGTTCAGAAACTATAATTTTTGGTGACATTAGAGTGTGGGAATGGAAATCTAAGGAAATGGGTTCTATCGAAGATTTTGGATCATAGGTGTAAGCTGTTTTAGGTCATAGGAGGCTAAGAAGTGGGTGGCAAATAGGAATAAACTCAAATCGATGCCCAAAATAAATTTGTTTGAAACGCTAGGCGGTTGTAGAGTAGGCACAGGAGCTTGGGGGTCAGGTGGTATTGCTCCCAGAAATAAATTTTCCTAAATATTTTTTATTTTTAATGTCTAACTTATTTTAGCCTTATAGTCATTTGATAAGTTTTTTTTTATTTCAATCATGTGTCAATACAATCAATTTTAGCAACACATCATCACATATACATCAGGCACATTGCCATCGTATTTATACATCATTTGAATTTTCTTACTACATGGTTTAAGAATATTTTTATATGCATCACAGTTATGAGCTATAAGAATGTAATGCCCCACTATCCAAGCATTACTATAGGGCAATATCAAGAGGAATCTCAAGCAGAGTCTCTCCTGAACTATCTATCTTTAACCTGTATAACCCATCATCATATATATAATCATGCTTACCAGAATCATAATCAACTAAACCACACAGACCCATAGCTCACCTAGAATCAACGGTCATATTGTGATGGGGGTAGTCAAAGAGATATCATACACATCCTATTATAATGACATGAAAGCAAAATAAATTTACAAAGATTAAAATACAGATCTCACCAAAATCCATAAATTTATAGTTTATACATATACATATATATATATATGTGTATGTATATATACACATCACAAAAAGACAAAAGAAGAACTTCCATAATTGTGAACTTTTAAGAGTTATGATTCATAGCTTATCCCAATCCTGAACTCCAACCCCACTTTGGGCTCTGCCTTAAGGCCTGTCAACTAAAAACCATAATTAAAAAAGGGTGAATCCAGGTAACTTAGTATGCAAGTATGCGATTAAACAGTAATTAAGTAATAAAATATTAATATTATGATCATACCACATATATGCAAGTCCATGGCATATTATTAATGCAACAATGATCTATTAGTGTGATGCATCAATTGTTATTATTTAAGTTATAGAGTAATCATGTAATTCATCCATACTTGGCTCATTCTTAGCTCACCTTCCACACACCACTATCATTTTATTACTTTCGTTCATGCTTATCCGTAGTTCATTAATCCCCTATCCTCCTATAATCAATTTAATCATTCTCTGGGAGGTAGTCAACAAAATAGATAGCACCTTCTTCTCTCTTTGGTGTGTCTCGGTACCTCCCTGTACCTCTGGCTATGAAGCTTACCTAGCCCATGACAGTCTCTTACTATCATCGGTGGCACCTTGCCCTCTTTGCTCCACAGGGATCATAGGTTCTCCATGCACATCTAATGAGGTAATTAGGTAGGTGGTTGGTAGCCACATTTAATGCAGGCTATTGGTCGTTGGCAGCAGAATGCTTCAGCTATAAGAGAGAGGGAGAGAGAAAGAGAGAGAGGGAGGAGAGAGAGGAGGGAAAGCGAGAGGGAAGTTGGTAAGAAGAGAGGCAGTGGAGGAAATCAAGATAAGTAGGCTATGCCTAATTTTTTTTGTTAATTCAATCCATTAAATAGTTGTATTTCATATGTGTTATTCTATCATGAGAATTTGGGAGTATTTAGATATAAAATCATGGTTTAATTTATAAAATTTTTCATCCATTGAAAAAGAGATATCATCAAATTTTTATATAGTTGGAAGAATTTAATATAACTCATATAAATTAAAATGAAGCTCTTATAATGTAGAATGAATCCAACAGTTCAGATTTAAGAGATATAGTGTATATATGCTTTTATGGATGAAAAATGGAAGTGAAATTCGAACGCTATGAACAGTAATTGTGAACAGTACACATAAATAGTAATTTTGAACAGTACATGTACAGTATTTTTAAACAGTGATTTTGACTATGAATAGTACTCATGAATAGTAAATAATAAATAATGAATAGTGAATATTGAATAGTGAAGTTAAATTATTTTTCTCCTATAGAAGAATATCTATTTTTGAAAGAAGAAAATTTATATTGCCTAAAGTTTAAAGCACCTAGAAGTGGAAAGTTATAAGAAAGTCTTAGGAGGCAAGGGTTTGTGTGGAAGCTTAAATCCTTAAATTTTGGGTAAGTAGGAAATAATTTTCTAAATTTATGCAAATTTATTTTCTCATTTACATAAATTTTATGCATTATGTTTGGGCCATGTCAAATTCGTAATGTATTTGTGCTTTAAATTCTTGGTTTGAATACTTTGAATGGGGCTTCATTATATTGAGCATGCTTTACATGTTTTTCCCATATTTTCTCTTGTGATTTATGGTTTCGTGAATTTTGCCCCAAATGTGTTTGATGAAATGCCTATGTGAAGGATATGTCTTATTTATGGACCTTGTTGGGTGAGTCTAGAGCATGCATGACATGTTAAAGTAATTGAACCATAGATGTGTATATTAGTAATGTTGCATGATGTATGAGATAAGCCTTGGGCCACATGTGATAGATGAAACATAGCATGACATTTGATATGCATCATGCAAGATGGCATGTATGATTGAAATTTGCACATGATGATGATGATGATGATGATGATGATGATGGGGCGGTTCACCCGACCTCTATAGCCAAGAGATGAGCCCAAATGGCTAGATGTAATGAGATGCACACAATCTGAGTAATAAAGGTTTTGATCTAGCAGGTATGTGATATGGGTATGAGATGCACATGATCTGAGTAATAAGGTGTTCGATCGGGCAGATATGTTGCATGTTCATCTGTGAATTTGCATTCATGACATGATTTGAGAGTGCTTGTTCATGTTGTATAATTGTTGCTTGTGTGGGGCTATGTAGTAGCCCAAGATTCATGGACATGGCATTAGGTTGGGTATGGTCATGGGATTGGTTGATGGTCAGACTTGGTTGATGTCTATGATTTATGTAAAACCTGGTGTGAAATTTATAACTATGTTTGATATGATTAGTTGATGGACAGATGACTGATGGTTCAAATGTGACAAAGGGAAGTCATTTATTGCTTTTCCTTACCCACTTACTGAGTTGCCCAGCTCATCCTATTTTCAAAGCATAATAGGTTTACTTGAGGGAACCCAATCTAGGGTTGGAACTTTAGACAGAGAAAATTGATGCAGCCCAGTTAGTTGAGATTTTTTATATATGTGAGTTTTGTGAACACATGGGATGCATATGATCCATGTAAAACACATCGCAATTAATAATTTTGATGAAAGATTGTATATATTAGAAGATGATATATTATATTTAGTCATGTACTTATATTATGTTATATTTTGTGGATTATGGTCATTTGTATGATTATAGTGATGTGGTTTGTGCTTGTGTAATCCACACTTATTTAGTCAATCTTAAGACTGTGGGAAGATAATTGGTTGACTAAAAAGTAGTGCCCATTCTAGTTATTGTTGACTAGGGGGCACTACAAGGACCATTTCTTGATTTGTGCGTATCATCCTTGCGCAGGGGCCATGCTAATGATAAGTCTAACCCCTTTACTAAGCTTGATTTTGACAATGAATGAGATTAAATAACTTAGTTTTGATAATGAACAAACAACTGAGTAAAGAATTAAGGTACTAATAAATCACTTTCCAAGTGTTGCAGTACTAATATCAAAAACAGATTAAGAAAATTAATAAAGGAATGCTCAAATATAAAGATGTTCAAAAGCCACTAAAAAACATTTCAGAACTTGCTTTTAAGTTAAGCATGAAAAGATCAAAGGTTAAGAAGAAATCAGATTTACTCAAAAGCAACCGGATGTACTCAGAACCATATCAAAAGCATCCCAGAACTTCTTAAGAAGCAAAATTGAACACCAGAAGAAACACAAAAGAAGCACAGAAGTCAAGTTATACAAAAACATAACAGAAGAACGTTAATGCTATACAGAAGTCAGACAATAAGGATACAATGCACAGAAGTAATGTAGAAACAATATAACAATGCAAAGAAATAAGTCAGAAGCAACATTACGATACAAGCAACAAGTCAGAAGCAACATAGCAATGCACAGAAGCATATTAGAAGCAACACAATGATGCATAGAAGCAATTCAAAAGGACTATCTTATTACTTAGAAGCATCACAGAACCCCATGGTATTACTCAGAAGCAATACAGAAATATTTGGTTACACAAAACTAAGATAGAAGGAACTTCGATCACACAGAAGTAACCCAAAAAATAAGTCAAGTGATCATAACCATATCAAAAAAACTTTTGGAATAACAGAAGCAACGCAGAAGCAAAATAACATTACATAAAAGTTCAACAAAACCTGTCAGGGTACACAAAAATGATGAAGAAATCATGTAGAATCAAGTCAGAAGAAATATTAGAGAAATGAGAGACATGATTAAATGAAGATATACAAAAGTAAACATTAAGCTTCATAAGCGAACCAAAAGCTACATAGAAGTTCTTCAGAAGACTCATAGAGGACAGTTGAAGAATAAGACAATGGACAGAAATTCTAAAGAGGAAATTGCCAAAAATCTACTAACCACAGAAGTTTCACAAAACCACTTCAGAAATTCTGCTAAGGCATAAATCGAAGCACAGAAGTTCTGAGCACTCTACTCAGAATTTCTAAACTTCGACAACACATAGAATTCATCACCAAACCTACCTAACTTATTTGAAACTGATGCCAAAGGTTAGAATGGCTAATTCAAATCCTATATAAAGAGGATTAAGAAAACAACTACAATAACTAAGAAAGATTACATTGAAAATCATTTTGTTGATTAAGAGAAGAGCATTCACAGCTTTCCGTCATTCAACTCCATCTGCTAGGTCACTACCAAAGCTTTCAGAATCTTCAACATCTAATCTACATCAAGTTTTGAATCTGATCTCATTGCTTACTTTATTCTTTCAATTAAGCTTTAGCTTTCGTACATATTAGCCTAAAATAAGAGGAATTGTTATTGTACACTTTTCTTTGAAAAACCAAGAGTTGGTTGGTAAGCTCGATAAAATAATTGTTTGTGAAAGTTTCTAGTTAGCTTCGAAAACCAGCAAGTTAGTTGGTAAGCTTGAAAATCAACGTGTAAGAGTTTCTGGTGAACTTGAAAAATCAGTAAGTTGTTGGTGAGCTTGTAAAACCGATAATTGTTATGGTGGAACCCGAGTTCAATAAAGAAGACAAACTCAACGAAGTGGAGTAGGAACCCAGGAAGGGCCAAACCACTATAAAAATATTGTGTATGTGCTGCAAGTTACTCTCCTTTTCATTTTAAGCACATATACTCATTTATTGGCTCTCTGCGGGGGGGGGGGGGGGGGGGGGGGGGGGGGGGGGGGGGGGGGGGGGGGGGGGG